>JAVJIF010020590.1:0-95405 GCA_038442645.1 Agave tequilana
ATTTTTAACCATTTTTGTGTTATGGAAAAATTACCTAAAACCAAAAATCGTATTTTTTTCAACTTTGATTTTTCAAATAAACTTTGTCCAAAACATATGCAAATACAAAAACATGATACTTAAACACATTTAGGCATGTTGCATATGAACATAAGTCCAATATACATGAAACATATACATATCATTGTTTTTGTCTTTAAATACCAAAATATGTTTTGTTAAAATACCAAAACACTAAAAACTCATGAATAGGCATATCAAAATAAGTTTGTCTAATTAGTTGAAGCATGCATGTATATAGAACATATCTAATATATATTTAAACAATGTAAACTTGTTTTGATCTATCTATTCATGAAAACCAATATCGGTTAAACCAAAAACCGAAAAAACCAATATCCAAAACATGAAAACTAGAAACACGTGTGTGTGTTGTGAACTTGAGAATATCACACTATTCTAATCTTTACAAATGGATCTAAACACAAACTAAATTAGGATACCTAAGTCTTCTTGACGATCTCCATCTTCAAGCCGACTCGATCCAAACCGTGATCCACCGAGCTTGACTCCAACGAGTGCTATATGTGATCTTGATGCTCGGGCTCTGGAATCACCAAGTGGAAAGGCTTCAAAACTCCTTTGTTGAAGCTATCACCAACTAATATCTTGATTAATGATCTGAAACTAAACATCACAAAATTATTAGCCATCATAACTACATGAGTTAATCATCATCAAAACTAGAGTGGAAGGCCTTTGGGCCAACAATCTCCCCCTTTTTGATGATGACAAAACTCATGGAGTTATATATGCATGGATTAAAGTTAAGCTTCAAAGAAGCTCCCCTTTAACTCATGCATCACAATAAACATATAAATATGCAATGAAAATTAAACATGAAAATGCATAGATATGCATAAAATAATAAACCATGGTCTTGATACCAATTAAATGGTAAAACTCTATTAAAGCTTTTGATACCAAAATAAAAACATGTTCTTTAAATTTTAAATAAAGCTCATTGATATCAATTAAACGACAAACTAATAAATAAAAACAGACTATGTTTCTAGATAAACAAAACATGCATATAAACTCAAATAATTCTCCCCTTTTTGTCAATCATCAACAAGGGGTGCAATCAAATATGATACCAATTAAAATATGTCAATGTAGAACATTTTGATATCAATTGAAAGGAAACATAAAAAATTTAAGAATTGATACTAATTGAAAGTAAATAAAGGCATTGATACAAATTGTGAGAAAACAAATAAAATCTTGATACCAATTGAAAATATTCAAATAAACATCGTGATACCATTTGTAAGAATTTGTCATTTAGAACATATGATACCAAAATAAGATAAATATTCATTTTTTTAATCATTTTATACCATAAAGTATGGGAGTGGAATACAAAACAAATGGTAAACAAAATATCAATTGAAATATGAAATACGAGTTTTCTCCCCCTTTATGAAATACCAACTAAAACGATGATCAAAATTATTTTTTTATTTTTTTTTTCATAAGCTTATGCATCGTTATTAAAATATCAATTGTAACATGATAGGAATTAAAAACTCAAGCTTATCATAATCAAAATTTGTGCTTAAAAATATAGGGATATAATAAGCACAAATAAAACATATATATGTATGAAAAATTAGATACCAATCGAGATTGATACCATATGAAGTGAAAGCATACATACATAAAAAATATATGAGTATACAAGAAATGTCAATATAGATACCAATTGAAAAAAAAATTCAATGATACCAATTGAAATAACAATAATATCAAATGTATATCTCATATTTCCTATCCTCCCAATCATGCTCATGTTTAAAAGATTTTCAATATAAAGCATACATAGGCATGGTCTCCAACCAACCGCCCCTAGGGGTTTTCAAAAATAGGTTTGAAAAATATAGAATGTTTGAAAACTCTACCATAATGAAGAATACCGCAACTAGTTATATGGAAAATCTTGAAAACTAGTATGAAACCCTTCAAGTAAGGAATAAAAACAAATGTTTTCATGAAACATGAAATACCAAATAAAACATATAAAAATTTATTTGTGGCCCACTATATGTACAAGTATAAATCTTAGTCTTAATGAAAACTAACATTTAAACATATATTCAAATCATGAAGCATAAAACAAGACATAAATCAACATGATAATCATATAAACGATCATTATGTAAATCCACATGCTATTAGAACTATGATAAACATGATAGGTAAACATAAGCGAGAACACAAAAATAATGGTCCATATAAACATGGGTGATCTCAAATGCTATACATGCATGTCAAGGATCTAATAATCATAGCATTAACATAATAATCTATAAACATCAAACATGCCATAAATGAATGATATGAAAGCATGTAAATATAAACGGGAGTAAAGGATTGTTACCAAAACCGAAGAGGCAACTCTTCATGTCTCCAAAACAAGGTGGTCCTCCCACCAAACTTCTCTTGAAAGTAATGCATCCAAATAGTCCTCATGAAGTTCGGAACGCATCCACTCCAAGGTACCATAGCTCTCACGTCATGCGAGAGCCCACACCTACATCAAATACAATAGGGGTGGTCTTTGGTACCCACACTCTTTTGGGTCCATGGGGGGTTAGTACCTTTCCTAACCCAAACAAATTTAGTTGCTAAATTTACATTATGTATCTTATCAAAGCAAAATTTAGCAAGGTGGCGCTTACGTCCACAATGTGTACAAGTGTACACATGAGCATACATGTGATGGTGGTGACCGTGAGTAGCATGTGTATGCCGTGAGGGTGTGCATGCATAGATGGAACTTGTTTCTTTCGAAACAAAGATTCCAAACGTGTATGGCTCAAAATACAATAGCTCAAAGTGGAGCCCAAACAATCAACATTCTTCTTTAGCATAGATGTATCTTTTTTAATTAAAGAAGAATTGGAGCATGCAATGGGTGAGCTAGATGAAACTACACTAGCATGGCAAACATGTGTATCTATATTATTTTTCAAAACAATATTTTTCTTTAAAACAATTTCTAATTCCTTGAAAATAGAAGCAATTTTCAATTTCAAAGAATCATTTTCTTTTAAAACAAAATTAACTTTTGAAGACAAGTTTTCATTTTTCTTCAAAATTGTTTCACAATCATCTTTATTTTTCAAAAACTCATTTTCTTTTAGGACAAGATCAAGTCTAGATTTTAATGGATCCCTTTCATTAGAAATCTTCACTTATCTTGCAAAACCAAATCAAGTCTTGAACATAAATCCTCATTTTCTTTATTAAGTTCAAAACTCTTTTTTTCAAAAGATTATATTTTTCTATCAATTTTTCATATACAATGGATAGTTCTTCATTCAAGGCATTGGCATCAACATACTCATTAGAAGAACTAGCACTGTCATCACAATCTAATTGAGATTCCGAATGTACCTCAAGGGAGTCATTCCCTTAGACCATAAAGCACTGTGGCTCGGATTCTCCACTAAATTCCTCCTCCGGTTGAATTGGCAATTGAAGCTTGGAGGTGGTCAACTTGTTCCACACTGCAAAGGTGGAATCATAGTTAGAAACAAGCATAAGATAATCTTTGTTAAGCGTGCTTCTAATAGCCTCAAGGGTAAGTGTATTGGCCCCTATATGATTGCGGTTACCAAGATAGCATTTCTTGGTAGCGGCATGGAAAACATGCAAACCTAGGGTTTTCAAATACATGGACATCCTAAATTTCCATGTGTCAATGTTGGAAACATCAAACATGGGAGGTGACAAGCAATCCATGAGTGTGTGCAAACAAATATACGTGCAAATGCAAATGATAGATTAGCAAACCAAGATCACACTCCTAGGTGGTTAAACCAAATATCAGGAGTGTATACTCTGATACCAATTGTAAAATGCTCTGATACCAATTGAAAGTACACCTAGAGGGGGGTGAATAGGTGTACCGTTAATCTAATGAACTAAATGCGAAAATTAAAACTAATTGCAACTACACTAAGTGCAACCAACGAGTGTAGCCGAATTCCCCGTGAAGGGCTCTGGACTAACTCCTCTTGATTCCTCTGAATAGGAGTTGAGGCGCTATATGAAGCTCTCGTGGTTAAGCACAAGTGAGGCACACAAACACACAAGCATGTATATGATAAGCAATATGAATCAATGCAAGGCACAACACAAGCATATATATGATATAGCGATATGAATAAATTTACAACACAAATAAAGAGAGAGGGTGAGAGTCAATCGATCAAACGCAAACAACATGATGTGTTTCGAGGTTCGAGCACCGAGCTCTACTTCCCGCCTTCACCGAGAAGGATTTCCAATCCACTAGGAGTACCGAACTCCTCTCTCAATCAATACAACCTCCACCGAGGCAATACAAATGGTCTACCGAAGACGGAGTACCAAACTCCACCAAACAACCAATACAACCTCCACCGAGGCAAACACCAACCAACTCCACCTCACACAAGAGGGAAGGAGTAAACCACAATCAACCTCTACCGAAGAGGGATACAAAACCAACACCAACTCCACCTCACCAAGAGGGAGTACACCATAACCTCAACCTCTACCAAAGAGGGAGCAACCAACAACCCAAATCCACCTCTACCAAAGAGGGATACAACAAATCAAGGGTTTACAACATGGAGGTTTCCACAACCTCAAACAATTTCCTTTTCCCACAAAAAAATGATCCTATAGAATAGGATAGAGGATATAGATCAAGTGTGGAGAAAACAAGTGTTTTGATCAAAGAAAATCTCTTGGGAAAAATACCAAATAGATAAAGATTTATAGATCAAGAAACAAATTCCCAAAACCTATTTTCTTTGAAATAAAACAAAACACTTTAAAACAAATAATATGGATCTTTTTTCTCTTTAAACACTTTTGAAAACTTGATTTGAAAACAGAGAATAGGAAAATTTTTCTTCTCAAAAACCTTAGCAAAACCCAAAGAAATGGGGCTTATACAGCCTCCAACCCAAAACTAGCCGTTAGAGCTATTCTGGCAGCTCTGACGGCTGGCGGTCGACCGCCCGGTCGACCTCCAACGGTCAAAAATTTGACCGTTGGAAGCCAGCAGTCGACCGGTCGGTCGACCGTGCAAAAAAAAGAGAGCAAAGCTCTCTAGCCGGTCGACCGGGCGGTTGACCAGCCCAAGAACCTGGCCAACGTGCCCAAGTCTATGCACGTCGGTCGACCGCGCGGTCGACCGACTCTGGGTCCGGTCGACCGGCCTGGTCGACCGCCAGAGCCTGGCAGGCTGGGTTCTGGGTCAGAAAACTGGGTTTTAAATAATTCTAATAAATCCCATAAAACTTCTAAAAATCCACAAAAATAGTTTCTAACATAATATATGATATACAAACATGTGATAAAAATTTCAACACAATTTTCAAACATTTTGAACCATTTTTGTGTTATGAAAAAATTACCGAAAACCAAAAACGTATTTTTTCAAACTTTGATTTTTCAAATAAACTTTGTCCAAAACATATCCAAATACAAAACATGATACTTAAACACATTTAGGCATGTTACATATGAATATAAGTCCAATATACATGAAACATATACATATCATTATTTTTGTCTTTAAATACCAAATATGTTTTGTTAAAATACCAAAACACTAAAAACTCATGAATAGGCATATCAAAAAAAGTTTGTCTAATTAGTTGAAGCATGCGTGTATATAAAACATATATAATATACATTTAAACAATATTAACTTGTTTTGATCTATCTATTCATGAAAACCAATATCGGTTAAACCAAAACCGAAAAACCAATATCCAAAACATGAAAACTAGAAACACGTGTGTGTGTTGTGAACTTGAGCATATCACACTATTCTAATCTTTACAAATGGATCTAAACACAAACTAAACTAGGATACCTAAGTCTTCTTAACGATCTCCATCTTCAAGCCGACTCGATCCGAACCGTGATCCACCGAGCTTGACTCCAATGAGTGCTATATGTGATCTTGATGCTCGGGCTCTGGAATCACCAAGTGAAAGGCTTGAAAACTCCTTTGTTGAAGCTATCACCAACTAATATCTTGATTAATGATCTGAAACTAAACATCACAAGATTATTAGCCATCATAACTACATGAGTTAATCATCATCAAAACTAGAGTGGAAGGCCTTTGGGCTAACATTTAAAACAAAGCATTTATAGCCAAAAACTTTAAAGTAAGAAATATTAAGTTTTCTCAAATAGAAAATTTCAAATGAAGTTTTAGAAGTATTTTTAAAAAATAAATTCTATTTGAGATGTAACATGATGTGTTTACGGCCTCAGCCCATAAATATTGAGAGAGTCCGTATTCATTTATCATTGTCCTAACCATTTCTAGAAAAGTACGATTCTTCCTTTTAATGACTCAATTTTGTTGTGGAGTTCTAGGATATGATAGTTCATATTTGATTCCATTTTCTTCACAATAAGTGATAAAGAAATGATTAATGAATTCACCACCTCTATCACTTCTTATGCGTAAAATCGAAAAAAAATTCTTTTTTTAACTCTTTTTCTAAATACTTGAAAATGTGAAAAAGCTTAATTTTTGGTTCTAAAAAGAAAACCAATGTAAAACGAGAAAAATCGTCAACAAAAATAAAAACAAAACAATTTTCACTTAGACTTTTTTTTATTGGACCAAACAAATCCATGTGAATTAACTCCAAAGGTCTTGATGTCATGATATCCTTGATAGTTTTGAAAGAGGACTTGATTTGTTTTCAAGTTGGCACGCATCGCAAATGCGGTCCTTTTCAAATTTCAAATAAGGAATACCTTTCACCACTCCTTATTGATAGTTCTAGATAAATGATCAAATGATACATGGCCTAGTCTCCTATGTCATAACTAAGAATCCTCATTAAAAGCATTTAAACATGTAGCATTGCAATGTAAATTAGACATATCAATCATGTACACATTTTTTCACGAAAACCACACATGCATTAGTTTATCTATCTAAAACATTGCAAGATAAAATCATCAAAAACACTTTAAAACCTCTATCATAAAGTTGACAATACTCAAGAGGTTACACTTAGGACCATCAACTAAAATAACATTTTCAGTTAAAGAAAATGAGTCAATTTTAATATTATCTATACCGATAATTTTTCTTTTGGAATCATCTCCGAAGATGACGGTGCCCAGCTTCATGGTATCTTGATAGGGTTGCAAAATTATTGATATCCCAAGTCATATGCCTTGAGCAACCGCCATCAAGATACCACTGCTCCTTACATCTTGGAGTCTTGGTGTGTACCTACATCAAGTAACGAATTGGTTGATTTTGGTACCCAAATTTTCTTGGGATCCTTTAATGTTAGCTCTTCAAACCCAAATGTGATCATTATAAGAATTTATTCTATCAAAGCAAAATTTGGCTAAGTAACTCTTTCGGCCACAATAAGTGCATGAATAAACTCTACCATATATAAAAGCATGACGGGAGTGTGGGGTATGAGCATGCTTCGTGTATATAGAATGTCTAGCATGATGTGTATGTATATGTTATGATTTAGGAGTGTGGGTATGTGTAGTATGATGAGCATGTGTAGTATGAACGTGTTTCTTTGGAGTATGTTTCTTAGGAATTATTGCCTTCAACCTAACTTTGTCAAACTCACATTTCTTTAACACATCTCCTACTGAGCTAATTTTATCTTTCAAAATAGAAATATCATTTTAATCAATTAATGAAAATTTTACTTTACATGAAATTTTATATGAATCAAAATCTTTTTGTGTGGACATGAGTGTGGAAGATAAATTATCTTTTTCTTTAGAAAGTGTGATAATTTTATTTTGAAGAGCTTTTTTTCATTTTTAAATACTTCTTTTAAGAAAATCATAGTTGTTAGACAACTCTTCAAAACCTCACCTAATTCATCCATTGTTAATTCATTATCATCAAGTGAGGATTTGGATATTACATTAGGTATGTCATCATTAGCCATGAAACACACATGTGTCGTATCCCCTTCTTCATCAGTTTCACTCTCCGAGTCCCAAGTAGCTTTGTGAGCCTTCTTTTTGTAGGGATTCTTGGAGGTTGATGGTTTGTTCTTAGTCTCCGGACAATCCGCAACCATGTGGCTCAGCTTCCGGCAGTTAAAGCATATGATCTTCTTATCTTCTTTCCTTACCATCTTCTTCTATTGTTAAACTTAGCCTTGTTGCACATCCTCCTTACATTTTTCACTAGGAGGTAGAGTTCTTTATCATCATCATCGGAGATGGTGGGAGTAGATTTGAAGGCGATCACGGTTTCTTATAAGACCGATGAGCTTCATCTCTCTTTTGTCATTTATCTCCTTCAATGTAGTAGCCTTAACTTTTCATGAGAGTGAAAGTGTACAAATGACCTTCCTTACTTTTTGATCATTGTCAATGGCATCAACTAAAAAAGCTAGACCATTAGTTATTTTAGTAAATCTTGTTACCATGTCATCAATGGTGTCATTATCAAGCATGGTGAAATTTCATATTGGGAACGCAAGAGATCAATTTTTGCTCCATTGACTTGTGACGTTCTCTCGTGTGTGACTACTGGATGTGTCCAAATCTTGTAGGCGGACTTGCAATGGATGACCCTAACAATATCTTCATCGTTTAAAGCTTGAAGCAAGGCATAGTGTGCCTTATCATTTGCATCAAACTCCTTAGTGGAATGTCGGACCAAGTGTTCTCATCACCAATGGGTACACTAAAGGGTTTAGTCACCGCTTTTGCAATCCGGCTTCCTAAGAATTGCAAAAATATGGTCATTTTAACCTTCCATATAGGAAAATTAAGGCCATCAAACTTGGGAGGGGTCTTAATAACTTCAGCCATTTTTACTATAGTGGATGAAAATGAAATTGTTAATGAAGTGATCAGCAAATAGGATCTCTTTAAGGTGGTTAAACCAAAATCTAGACCAAGGCTCTAATACCAATTGAAATACACCTAGAGGGAGGGTGAATAGGTGTTTTGCTAATCAAATGTAATTTTAAAACTAGTTATGATGAATTATGCAAACGGTCACTTAAAATAAGAATTAAAGCCGAATTTCCTGTAAAGGGCTCTAGAACTTCTCCTCGTTGATTCCTCTAGATAATGAGTTGAGGAGCTCAATTGCCTCCTTATTGAGATGAGTATAGACCGATAATGAAAGAGATAGAATGAAAGCAATTATAAAATACAAGATGAACTACTACACAAGTATGAATAATGAAAAGCAATAGGAAGCAAGACACAAGCAATTTCAAACACAAAGGAATTGTTCCGAGGTTCGAGCCACTGCTCTACGTCCCCTTCACCACTATAAAGTATTTCACTATCCTCTAAGGGATCTTCCACAAAGGAACCTTACACAAAGGAATTACAATTTCATCTACATAAGACTGGAGTGCACAACTCCTACACTCAACCCTCTACACAAGAGGTAAGACAAAGCCAATTGAGGTTACAAAGCTCTTGGTATCCAACAAGATCACAAACACTCTTTCTTACAACTTTTTATAGGGTAGAATATGAAGTGTAGCTCAAGAAGTTAAGTGAGAGATGAAATTCAGTTAGAAAGAATAGAAGAGCTTTAAAACCAACTGAAAATAGCTTTAAAAGAAAGAACTTGAAGATTGGAAGCTAGAATAACTTCTCTTTTGAAACAAACTTGAAAATTTGTAAACTTTTGTTATCTTATTGATATGAAAAGCAAAACCAATGACCCATTATATAAGCAATAGATAAATATCATTTGTTAATCATACTAGATCATTTAGGGTGTGTTTAGACACTTGAAAACTAAAAATGCCCGTTGGAATCCATTAAAAACAAAACAGATTCAAAAACTAGTCATTATAGACAACTGGCAAGCTGTCAGTCGACCGGCCGGTCGACCGCTAGCTCATCCAAAAAAGAGTTGCTGGCTCCGGGTGACCGGCCCGGTCGACCGTCCTTCATTTCAAAGGGAAAAAAAACGAAAGGTCGGTCGATCGACTCAGTCGACTGGCCCAAACTGAGAGCAAAGGGCTTTCAGTCGGTCGATCGCAAGGGTTAGAGATTGATCGGTCAGTCGACCGACAATGTGTACAAATGCACACGGCCTTGGCCAATGCCCGGTCGACCGGGCAGTCGACCGTTTTGGCCTGAAATGGGCACCGGTCGACCGTCTTGTCGACCGACTTGGCCTGAAACAGTTTTTTGGATAATTTTTTAGTTTCAAATATTTTTCAAAATATTTTGTATTAGTTTATAAGTAATATAGAAATGTAAATACAAGTTATAAACTTGTCATAAAATTTCGAAAAATTTATGAGACATGTATCAAAACCAAATATGTAAAATACCAATACTATCAGAACTTGTATTTTTCGAAATCGTATATTTTGTGTGTGTAACTTATTGAGTGTTACAGCTATATTCTACACTTTAACAAACTAATATCTTTCAAGGCTCTATGTGACTACAAAATCTTCAAGCGGGCTTCTCTTTAGCGACATCGAGTGTATTGAGCTTCAATCCCGTACTTGAATATCCTTGAGTCTTCAATACCTTTCTTTAGAGGAAGAAAACTCATTGAATCCATTAGAACCCTAAAATATGCTTAAATACTTGAACTTGATTTGTACTAAATAACCACATATGTTTTGTTATCATTAAAACTATAAAACCGAGTGATTGTAACCTTGGGCCAACAGAAAACCTCATGTTTCATACTCACACCATCATGCTTGCACACCACCATAACCACAAGCACACCATGTATGCCATGCTACACATACTCATGCTACACATGCTCATCATGCACACACACATCATGCATTTTTATATGCCTAGGTGTATTCATGCATCTATTATGGCCGAAACATGGAAAAAAAATTTATGATAGGACAAATGTTTCAAATGATCATGTTTGGGTTCGAAAGACTAACATTTTAGAACTCAAGAAAATTTGGGTACTAAAATCAACCCCTTTGCTAATTGATATAGATACACACCAAGGCTCTAAGATGTAGGGGGCGGTGGTATCTTAATAGTGGTTGTTTAAGGCACATGACATGGGATATCAACAACTTTGCAAATCTATCAAGGTACAATTAAAGTGGCACCGTCACTTTCAGAGATGACTAAAAGTGTAAAATCGTTGGTATAGGTAATATCAATATTGGCTCATCTCCTTTAATTGAGAATGTTATTTTAGTTGAAGGCCTCAAGTGTAATCTTTTAAGCATTAGTCAACTATGTGATAAAAGTTTAAAAGTTATTTTTGATGATTTTACTTGTGATATTTTAAATAAGAAAATAAATACTTGTGTTCTTTCTACTTTTCGTGAAAACAATATTTATATGATTGACATGTTAAATTATAATGCAATACCACTTGTTTAAATGCTTTTAATAAAAATTCTTGGTTATAGTATAGAAGACTCTGCCATGTATCGCTTGAGCATATATCCCGAATTAATTCTAAGATATCGTTGAAAGGTATTTCTAACTTGAAATTTGAAAAGGACGGCATTTGTAATTTGTGTCAACTTGAAAAACAAACTAAGTCCTCTTTTAAATCAATCAAAGATATCATGACATCAAGACCTTTAGAGTTGATACATATGGATTTATTTGGTCCAATTAAAACCAAAAGTATTAGTGAAAACTATGTTGTTTTTATTTTAGTTGATGATTTTTAAAATTTACATGGGTTTCCTTTTTGGAACATAAAGATGAAGCTTTTTCGCATTTTCATGCTTTTAGAAAAAGAATTGAGAAAAAAAATTCTAATTTTATGCATTATGAATGATAAAGATGTTGAGTTTATCAATCATTCTTTTATCACTTATTATGAAAAAATAGAATTATACATGAGTTATCATGCACTTAACTACAACAAAATGGAGTTGTAGAAAAGAAGATCACACGCTTCAAGAGATGGCTAGAATCATGATTAGTGAATACAGACTCTCTCAATATCTATGGGCCGAGTCCGTAAACACTTCGTGTTACATTGGAATAGGATTTATTTTTGCAAAAATTTCAATAAAACTTTCTTTGAAATTTACTATTTACGAAATCCAAATGTTTCGTATTTTAAAGTTTTTGGCTGTAAATGTTTTGTTTTGGCAATTTATGAAAGTTTGATCCAAAATCTTTTGAAGCTAATGTTATTGGATATTCAAATACGAGTAATGCTTATGGAGCCTTCAATAGGTCAATTTGACTATTGAAGAGTCAATGTATGTAAAGTTTGAGAATTCTAACTCTCATGTGAAGAATGTTGTAGAGATTGATTTCTTAGGTGAAGACTTTGAGAAGATTTTCATGAAAGACTCAAGGTGCAAGAAGAAGAAGACAAGCCAAAAGACACTACAAATGTTGAAGTCCAAGATATTGAAGTAGAACCAACTAAACCACTTTCGAAAGATTGGAAATATACAGCAAGTCATCCCAAAGATCTCATCTTAGGTGATGTATCCAATGGGTAACTACTCGATCGAAACTCCAAAATATATATGGTTATTTTGCATTCGTATCATACAAAGAGCCCAAAAATATTCTCGAGGCCGAGGGCGTCTCATATTGGTTACTTGCAATGCAAGAAGAGCTCAATCAACTTGAGTATAACCAAGTTTGACACCTTACTCCTAGACCCCATGATAGACGAACCATTAGTATTAAATGAATCCTTAGAATCAAGTTGGATGAGTAAGTCAATGTGATTAGGAACAAAGATAGGCTAGTGGCCCAAGGTTATACCCAAATCGAAAGTATCGATTTTGAGAAAACTTTTACATCCGTAGCACGGCTTGAAGCCATAAGAGATGACCCTTACTTTTTTCTCATTTAAAGATTTCAAACTTTTCAAATGGATATTAAAAGTATATTCTAAATGGTTTTATTGAGGAGGAGCTGTATGTTGGATAATCCCCCGGGTTTGTTGACCTACACATCTAGATTTTGTTTTTAAACTTGAAAAAGCTTTATATGATTTAAAACAAGCTCTAAGAGCTTGGTATGAAAAACTTAGTAGTCTTTTTGTTGATAAAAGTTTTATTAAGGGTATAGTATATACCACCTTGTTTACAACTCATGTTGATAATGATATCTTGATAGTGCAAATATATGTTGATGATATCATTTTTAGATCTATTAATGAAAAGCTTTGTAAAGATTCTGAATCATGCATGAAAGAAGAGTTTAAATGAGTATGATGGGAGAGCTCAACTATTTTCTTGGACTCCAAATCAAGCAAAGGAGTGATGGATAGGAAGACTGAACAATTTTTATGATGAGTTATTCGAATAACGACTACACTGGTTGTAAAGTGAATAGGAAAAGTACAAGTGAAAATTGTCAATTTTTAAGAATAAGACAGAAAAGTTTGAAGAGAGAAAACCTTGTTTTTATTGAAATATAGCCTAAATGGCACAATAGGGTTGTCGATAGCTCAGTGAGCAATAAGTATATTTTTAGCCGTTACGGATCTCACCTGTCGATAGCCCAATGGCATGTGGACAACGACTGATACAAAACTGTATCAGCTTTTAACATGTCAAGAGAGTTGTCGACAGCAGCTGTAATACACATAAAGCTTAAACTCTCTGTAAAGCCCTGTTGACAACTCTGCACCAGTCTTGTCGATAGCTTCTGTTATAAAGACTGTCGACGACTCCGTTTAGTTGTCTATAGTAAAGTCAAAAGCATAGGATTTTTGAAACATTTTAAAACAACTTTTGTATAAATATAGTAAAGGATATCTTGTGCAAGTGTGTGTGAATCTTGAGCCATCAAGTCAATACCAAAAACTTAAACATTCTATGTTCTTACAAAGGGCTACAGTCTCATCAAGTCTTCATCAAGAAGGTTTTTCTAAAATTCACACTTTGATCGTCTGTGCTCGAATCAACTTGATCACTTCAAAACCTTTCTTTTGAGGAGGAATGAACGAAAATCTTCTCTTGAGCCCTATAAGCTTATAAACACTTGAACTTGATTAGTACCTCATAGTTACATGAGTTTTGTAATCATCAAAACAAAATCAGGGATTGTACCCTTGGACCAACATGATGTCAATCACGAAATCCCTATTTCTAACAGAAAAATTATGTTTGAACAGTGGATCTAAGCATAGAGTATTATCTTTATTACATGATCCATCAAAAGTAAATAAAATTACTGGATAAATTAAAGGCAAAAAAATTGGTAAAATCCTAAGCATGGATCATTAACTCCCGATACAAAGCCTATCAAATAACAAGTTGTTCTAGAAATTAATCTCCTAAAAGTGGTAGGTCAATTGATGAGTGTACAGCCCTACATAGGAGATCAACTGATTACTACAAGAACATCTAGCCTAGATCCACCTCCCCTACGTACAAGAAAAATTAGTTACTCATGTTAAAATTAGTAGCTGAATAATCTAATAAATAATACATAATCAACTTAGACAATTAATTGCAGATAATTAAATACTAAAATTAATTCTAACAAATTACTAACAAACTCTACATTAATAACTAACTAATTTACTTAATATAATTAATTAAAAATGAAATCAAAATCCAATACCCATTGTCATCCTCTCGCGCAACCCATGTTCCGCTACAGTCCGTGTGGGCCCCACCAATCCCAGCACCTCCCTTCTGCAGCTGCTGCAGTGGATGTGGGCCCCCTCTCTTTGCGTGCATAGGGGTGGCAGACGGGTCGCGACCCGCCAGACCAGACCCAACCCGACCCGAAGTTAGCGGGTCTGGGTTTGGGCTAATTGGGTTTGGGTCGTAATCGGGTCGACCCGTCTGACCCGATTATTAAATGGGTCGGGTCGACCCGAACTCGCCAGACCCGCTTGACCCGCCAGACCCGATTATTCTCTCTCCTCCTCGGCCTCCTCCCCTTAATCTCCTCCTCTGCCGCCCCCGCCTCCTCCCCTTCGCCTAAATCAAATTGTCAAAAAAATATGCGTAAGACCAGTTTTGAACCCATAGCCTCTAGTGTGTGGAGTTTAGTGTGATGACTAACTATACCACCCAATAATTTGGTAATAAAGTGTAAAGAAATTGTATTTAAAATTTAATAATCGGGTCAAATGGGTCGGGTCGGGTCGAACCGACTAAGAATGGGTCGGGTCTGGGTCTAAATTTTTGACCCGTATAATAATCGGGTCGGGTCACTCATAGGGGTGGCAATTGGGTCAGGTCGGGTCGACCCGACCCGATTTACTGCTCGACCAATATAATAATCGGGTCGGGTAATTTACTGCTCGACCAATATAATAATCGGGTCGGGTCGACCTAACCCGATTATTATATTGATCGAGCAGTAAATCGGGTCGGGTCGACCCGACCTGACCCAATTGCCACCCCTATGCGTGCAACACTTGAGGCCGAGCCTGCCAGACCTCCTCCGTGTGGACCCGACGAGACTAGAGCCGCCGTTCACCTGTGGACCCCGCAGACCCCGTTTTTGCTACAAGAAGATGAGACCGTGTGGATCTCTCTCTAGCATTGAAACAGAGAAAAATGCCCGCTTATGAATGCGCGTCACGAGGCAAGGCGACAGCTTTTTCGTCGGCTTCGTGCTAAGATCATCGACATCCGTGTGGGTCTCACACGTCGCAGTGAAAATGAAGGGAGTGATGCGGAGATGAAGTTGATGATCGGAGAGTAGTAAAGATAAACCAAACGCAGAGAGAAATGCAGCCATGAAACAAAGCACTCAGAAATGTTTTAGTAATCAAAGGAATTTTCGGCCAAAAACAGGGCCAAAAATGTGGCAGCTAAAGTCCTAGGCTATACACGAGTATTTATACTCTAGGATTTTTGGCTACTTTACAATTATGCCCAAATAGTTACAGAATTTATATAAAGGAGAATAATAAATTACAAATTGCCTCTGGACTTTTCTGAAACTGCATTTTCTCCCCTCTGAAATCCAACTACTTAGTTTTGATATGGGTTTCTCTGGATGTGAACTGCAGGTGCAGTGGAGCACTCCGGGGCATCGAGTCCTTCATTAAAGCTTATTTTGGCTTGATCACTTCTCTAAAGTATGCAATTATTGTCATTTCTCCTTCTGGCAAACTTATTCTGCAAAATCACTAAAAATACCAAAGTAGCATTATTTAAATACATAAAAATAGATATATGAGAGCATAAATATGTGGTAAAATTATGCTAATCCGACCCCTAGTCCCTTCTCACCCTACCTTCCGTGCCTATTAGACTTCTCCATGACTCCTACTGGACACAGCTCAATAGTAAGGTTTCTGAATCGCAAAGACGATTATGCCTGCCATGAAATCCCTACGTTCTAAATATCCCCTATTCCAGCAGGGACGATTATGGATAGTAGCGGATATTTCGGCATGCCAATCTCAATAATGAAGCACGACAATCTAAACGGATATGGAAGGATTTTAACCGTGGATCATGAATCATGGAGGAAGATTCACACCATCAGTTACAATATAACAACTTACTTATAGGCCGAGAAAAGAAGAGGAGTAGGGGGCAGAGAGATACATAGTCAAGAAGAAAGAAAAAACTGTACTGAGAAAACTCTCTTGTAACACACAGAGAAAGATAGTGAATCCTTTCTCTCTCTCCTCTCCGTAGTTTTTTCCATTTTTTGTTTCCATGTAAAAAATTCATGTTTGTGTCTACTTGCTGATTGAATTTTTACATTTTGCATCCCTTTAAACAAATTCTCTTATTGCTTGTGGTGTGAGATCGATCATTCGATTAATCACATAGGAAAATCTCCACCACAAATATCATTTCCAAGTTTTCTCCTGCAAAATCAATTTGAGAATGTACAACATTCTTAACAAATGGGTTAGATTCCTCATACTTAGCATGCGTGGAATCTTCAATAGTCAAAGTATTTATAATGATAAGTCTATATGCCTTACTAGTAGAAGAATAATCAAAAAATATGACTTCATATGATTTCGTATCAAATTTTTTCAAAACATCTTTTGTGTTTAATATAAAGCATTTGCAACCAAAAACTTTAAATATGAAATCTTTGGTTTATGCAAGTGATATATCTTAAAAGGTGTTTTAGCTAATTTCTTGTGAAAATGAATTCTGCTAATAATATAACACGCGGCGTTAACTGCTTTCGCTCAAAGTACTGTAAAAAAGCATGTTCTTTGATCATGATTCGTGTTATCTCTTGCAATTTATTTTCTTCTTTTCAACAACTCCATTTTGTTGAGGAGTTTTTAGGCAAGAGAATCATGCTTAATATCATGTTCTTCACAAAATGTAATGAAAAAAATGGTTTACAAACTCACCATCTCTACTACTATGAACGTGAACTATAAATGAATCTTTTTCCTTTCAACTCTTTTGCAGAAGATATTAAAATATGAAAAACCTCATTTTGGGTTCTAGGAAGAAAACCCATGTGTATCTAAAAAAGTCATCAATAAGAATATACACATATTGATTTTTCGTAAACTATTTGTTTTGGTAGGACCGAATAGATCCATGTGTATAAATTCTAAGGGCCTAGTGGTCATGATATCCTTAATTGACTTTAAGGTTGATTTTGTTTGCTTTCAAAATTGACAAGCATCACAAATATGATCCTTTTCAAGTTTAACTTAAGAATACCTTTAACTACGCCTTTAGACCCAATACGAGAGAGAGAGTCAAAAAAATATGACCCAATCTCCTACGCCATAACCAAAGTTCTTCATTTATGGTGGTCAAACAAGTTATATTACTAACTAGATTTAGCATATCAATTATATAAAAATTATTCTCCTTGAATCAGTAAATAAACATACATCACAATCATCAACTACTCTACAACATATGGAATCAAATATAACTTTTAATTCTTTGTCACATAGTTGACTTATACACAAAAGATTATGTTTAAGACCATCAACAAAGCTGCATTTTCTATTAAAAGAGGTGCACCAATTTTTATATTACAGAAACTTATAATTTTTCCTTTCGAGTCATCTCTAATGTTGACGGTATCACCTTCAGACATTCTCGATAGTGTTGCAAAATTGTTGACGTTCCACGTCATATGCCTCGAGCAACCGCTATCAAGATATCATCGCTCTCTATGCCACGTGGCATTGATGCGTACCTACATCAATAGATTTAGTTGCAGATTTTAGTAACCATATCTTTTTGGGTCCTATAGGATTAGTCTTGCGAACTCAAACATTTTCATTTATGATATTCACTTTATCATAACAAAATATTGCCAAATAATCTTTTCGGACACAATTTGTACACTGGCACACCTTGGCATACATGTGTACATGATGTGAATACTGTGTAGTATTGTAGTGTTCTTTGGAATTTGTTTATTTTGAAACATAGATTTCAATCTCTTTATCAAAGGCACAATTGCTTATTGAGATCAAATCATTTATTCTTGTTTTCATATTATCACTTTATTTGTTATCAATGAAAATCTTAGTACTCCTAATATGACAAGTACTCATGTGCAAATCAAAATCATTTTGTCTTAACATGAGAAATTGAAATGTTTTCTTTTTCTTTTAATGCAATCTCAAATTTAGATGATAATAATGTTGGATCTAATAATTATTCCAAATAAGATCTCATACATGTAATAACTTTATCTAGATCAAAGGGAAGGAGGGTTTAGGCATACCTGATTCTATCATGAAAGGGATGCTGAAGGTTACACGATCTCGAGGACGCTGGAGTTGAGGGAGGGAATTCTTCTCTCCAGCCACTGAGTTCTCTTCTTGATTCTTTAAGGAGATGAGATGCCTCCAAGAGAGAGATAGTCATAATAGATGGTTGGTGGTGGTGAGAGAATCCTACCCATGATATATATAACATCAAAGAATTCTAGTTCAACTCATCATAGATCTAGACCCTTGATTGATAACACGAGTTTCACACGTGTAGATGAGTATCACATCTTAATTTAAATACACTCATGGCTAAGTGAAAATGAAATATGTTTATACCAAAACCATCTTGATCAATTCTTTATTGGGTCTAACAACACAGGCTTATAGAGGCGGGTGTATAAATCTAATTAGACTTATGTAGGCCTACATTAATTTAGATAGAATGTGCAAGTGAAGCAACAACACAAGTGTACACTATGTAAAGAGATAGAGATCAAGAGACAAGTAATCACAAATACAAAGAATTTGTTTCGAGGTTCGATCCACCACTCTACGGCCTCACCTTCACCACCGTGAAAGATTTCACTATTCACAATAGAATCTTCCACAAAGGGACCTTACAATAAGCAATTACAATAGTCTACACAAGACCGGAGTACACAACTCCAACACACAATCCTCTACACAAGAGGTAGCATAAAGCCAATGAGATTTTAGATAGCTTTTGGTGACCACTCGATCACAAACACTCTCTTCTGTACAAATTCCTATAGAATAGATATAAATTGACGCTCAAGGAGCTTGTGAGAGCAAAAATTCAGTTGAAAGAATTTAAGAGCTGAAAAACCAATTGAAATAGCTTTGAAAATGAAAGCACTTGAAAAATAGAAATTTAAAAACTTGAAAAACTTTTAAAACTACAAATAGATTTGTCAATGTAAGCAAGTCACATAGATGCATATATGAAGAATATATCAATTTAGAATAATATGCATAAATAGCCTACCATCCTTTCATTCCTCTTTCCTCTAAAAACATTATGCAATGAATCAAAATAATGAATCATGTTATTGCATATAAATATGGTAATTAAAATGGATACACATAAAGCTCATGATATCAAAACAAGGGATAAGTATCAAAACCATGAAAATCTATCAAAACTATTAATAATAACTCAAATGCCTCTCTCCCTTTTTGTCATGCATCAAAAAAGAGTAAAAGTATTTAAGTAGAAAAAAATACATGAAGCTTAAAGAGATACCAATAAAAACACATGTATATCAATTTAAACTACATGAAACCATTTGAAACAAACATGAAGTAATTTCAAACTCATGAATTCATAATGCAAACATTTAACTCACCACAAATAAATAAAAATCTATTATAATCTAGTGGTTTAGTAAAAATGTCCGCAAGTTGAAATCGGTAGATACATAATTAATGTCAATATCTCCTTTCTTATAGTGATCTCTAAGAAAGTGATATCTAATTTCTATTTACTTGGTCTTATAATGTAGCTTTGCATTCTTTAGTCATATGAATGGTACTAGTGTTATCACAAAATATTTTAATATAGTCATAATACAAATCATAGTCAAGGAGAGTATATTCCATCCAAAAGATTGTGCACAACAAGCCCCAACCGCAACATACTCCGCCTCGATAGTTGAGAGAGCTAAATTTTGTTTCTTGAAAGAACATGAAACTAGACAATTTTTAAAATTGACAAATTTCACTAGTGCTCTTCCTATCCACTTTACAACCGGCATAGTCAGCATCCGAAAAACTCATCATTAAAAAATTGTCCGGTCTTCGGATACCACAAGTTCATTCCAATAGTACCCTTAAGATATCTAATAATGCATTTTATCATAATCAAGTGGGACACGTTAGGACAATATTGGAACCTAGCACATAGACAAACACTAAACATAACGGCCTAGTAGCCATCAAATAAAGCAAACTACCAATCATGCTTCTATATACTTTAATGTCAATGTTTTTACCTTGTTCATCCTTATCAAGCTTTGTTGTGGTAGCCATGGAGTCTTGTTTATCTTTGCATCTTCAATTCCAAATTTCTTGATAAGTTCTCTTGTGTATTTGACTTGATGCATAAAAATCTCGTCACTCATTTGCTTGATTTGGAGTCCAAGAAAGTAGTTGATCTCTCCCATCATAAACATTTCGAACTCTTCCTTCATGCATGATTTAAAATCCTTACAAAGTATTTCATTAGTAGATCCAAAAATAATATCATCAATATAAATTTGTAAATGAGGATATCACTATATAGACGCTTTGTAGACAATGTAGTGTCAACTTTGCCTTTCACAAAACCATTTAAAAAAAGAAAAGTAGAAAGTCTTTTATACCAAGCTCTTGGAGCTTGCTTTAAATCATATAAAGCCTTCAAATTTAAAAACAAAATCGGGATGTGTAGGATCAACAAACCCGGGGGGTTATTCAACATACACCTCCTATTTGATAAAACCATTCAAACATGCACTTTTAACATCTATTTGAAAAATGTTAAAATCTTTGAATGAAGCAAAAGCAAGTGTCATCCGCATGGCTTCAAATTGTGCTACGAATGCAAAAGTTTCCTTAAAATTGATACCTTTGATTTAGGTGTAGCCTTGGGCCACTAACTTATTTTTATTCCTAATAATATTTTCTGACTCATCCAAATTATTCCTAAAAATCCATTTAGTACCAATGATTGGTTTATCATGGGGTCTAGGAACAAGGTGCCAAACTTGACTGCGCTCAAATTGATTAAGCTTCTTGCATTGCAAGCAACCAATATGAGTCGCCCTCGGCTTCAAGAATGTTCTTGGGCTCAATATGTGAAATGAATGCAAAATGACCAAAAATATCATAGAGTTTGAAACGAGTAGTTACCCCCTTGGATACATCACCTATGATGAGGTCTTTGGGATGATTTGTAGGATATATCAAATCCTTTGGAAATGGTTATGTTGGCTCCACTTCAACGTCTTAAACTTCACCATATTTCTCATCCTTTGGCTTGTCTTTTTGCATTGATAAGTTCTTCAAGGATATTTTTTTCATGTCTTCACCTAAATAATCAATTTCTATAACATTCTTTACAAAGGCATTAGATTTCTCAAACTTGATATGCATAGACTCTTCAATAGTCAAAGTAGATCTGACTATTGAAGACTCTATAGGTCTTACTAGTATTTGAATATCCAACAAATATAGTTTCATAAGATTTGGCATCAAATTTACATAAATTATCCTTGGTGTTCAAAACAAAACATTTACAACCGAAAACTCAAAAATATGAAATATTTGATTTTCTCAAAAAGTAAATCTCAAAAGGAGTTTTGGAAGTATTTTTGCAAAAATAAATTCTATTCGATATGTAACATGAAGTATTTGCGGACTTGGCTTATAGATATTGAGGGAATCCGTATTCACTAATCATTGTCCTAACCATCTCTTGAAGAGTGTGATTCTTCCTTTTAACGACTCCATTTTGTTGCGGAGTTCTAGGAAAAGATAGTTCATGTTTAATTCTATTTTCTTCACAATAAGTGATAAAGGAATGGTTAATGAATTCACCACCTCTATCACTCCTTATACGCAAAATTGGAAAATCTTTTTTCTTTCTCAACTCTTTTTCTGAAAACTTGAAAATGCGAAAAAGCTTCATCTTTGTGTTCAAAAAAAAACCCCATGTAAATCTACAGAAATTATCAACTAAAATAAAAACAAAATAATTACCACTAAGACTTTTAGTTTTGTTGGACCAAACAAATTTATGTGGATCAACTCTGATGGTCTAGATGTCATGATATCCTTGATTGCTTTGAAAGAGGACTTGATTTGTTTTCTAAGTTGACACCCATCACAAATGCATCCTTTTCAAACTTTAAGTAAGGAACATCCTTCACCGATTTCTTAGAGTTAATTCTAGATAGATGATCAAATGAAACATGGCCTAGCCTCTTATACCATAACCAAGAATCTTTATTAAAAGCATTTAAACAATTAGCATTGCAATTTAAATTTAACATAACAATTATATAAATATTGTTTTCATGAAAACCGGAAAGAACACAAATATTTATTTTCTTATCTAAAATATCGCAAGTGAAATCATCAAAAATAACTTTAAAATCTTTATCACAAAGTTTTCTAATGCTCAAGAGATTATGTTTGAGACCTTCAACTAAAATAACATTTTCAATTAAAGGAGATTAGCTAATTTGGATATTACCTATACCAATGATTTTGCCCTTTGAATCATCTCAGAAGGTGGCGGTGCCACCTTCATGATACCTTGACAGGATTTCAAAGTTATTGATATCCCAAGTCATATGGCTTGACCAATCGCTATCTATCACCGCTCCCTACGTCTTGGAGCCTTGGTGCGTACCTATATCAAGTAACAAAGTTATTGATTTTGGTACCTATATTTTCTTGGGTCCTATGGTGTTAGTTCTTCGAACCTAAACATGATCATTTGAAGCATTAATGCGATTAAAGAAAAACTTAGTTAAGTGACCATTCCGGCCACAACAGGTGCATGAATATACTCTACCATACATAAATGCATGATATGTATATGTATGATGAGCATGTGAAACATGAGCATGCTTAGTGTGTGTGGCATGTTTAGAATGATCTGTGTGGGCATGTTGTGTTTGATAAGTGTGAGCATGTGTAGCATGAGAAACATGAACATGTTTCCTTGGAGTATGTCTCTTAGGAAACATGGCCTCTAATCTAGCCTTATCAAGCTCACATTTTTTCAAAATATTTTTCAAAGTATTAATTTTAGTTTTTAAATAAGAAATCTCTTTTCATGAATTAAAAAAAATTTGGCTTTACAAGAAACTTTGTGCATCAAAATCCTTTTGTGCAGTAAGAAGTGTGAAAGATAAAACATCTTTTTCTTTTGAAAGAACAACAACTTGATTTTGAAGAAATTCATTTTTCTTTTTCATTTTTAAATATTTCTTCTTAAGAAAATCATAGTTATGAGAAAGTTCTTCAAAAGTTTCACTCAATTTATCCATTGTTAATTCACAATCATCAAGTGAAGGTTCAGATGTTATCTTGAGTGTGTTGCCATTTGCCATGAAACATACATTTGCTGTATCCACTTCTTCTTCGGATTCACCCTCCGAATCTCACGTAGCTTTCAAGGCCTTCTTGTTGGCCCAAAGGCCTTCCACTCTAGTTTTGATGATGATTAACTCATGTAGTTATGTTTACTAATAATCTTGTGTTGTTTAAGTTTCAGATCATTAACCAAGATATTAGTTGGTGATTAGCTTCAACAAGGTGTTTAGAAGCTTTTCATGATGATTCCAGGGCCAAAGCGTCAAGATCACACATTGCCTAGCCCATGGATGGAGTTTTGGAGCAAGTCTACTTGAAGATGAAGATCGCCAAGAAGACTTAGGTATCCATAGTTTAGATAGTGTGTTTTAGATCCATTTGTAAAGTTTAGTATAGTTGATATGCTCAAGTGCAACACACACAAAAAGTTTTATGTTTTGGATTTGGTTTTCATGAATAGTAGATCAAAACAAGTTTACTTTATTTCTATGTATATTAGATGTGTTCAATATACATACATGGTTTAACTTGCTAGACAAACTTATTTTGACTTTCCTATTCATGTATTGAAAAATCAAGTTTGATAAAAATACAAGTGTTTTGTTTTTGATAAAATTTGCAAGACTCAAAAATGAATTGATATGATTGATATATGTCTTGAAATTTTTATCACAAGTTTGTGTTTCCATATAAAATGATAAAACTATTTTTGGTGATTTTTAGAAGTGTTAAAAGATTTTTAGAAAAATATTTTACACTGTTTTTCTGACCCAGATTTCTGTTCCAGGCTTCAATCAGTCGACTAGTCAACCTGACCTAGTCGACTTGGGTGAAGTCGGTCGACCGGGCCGGTCGACCGACGTCCACAAATCTGTGCACGTTTGAGGCACTGGGACGGTCGACCGCTCCGGTCGACCGGGGCACTTACAGTGCTCTCTGTTTGTTTCGGTCGACCGGGCCGGTCGACCGCAGTTGCCCAACGGTCATATTTCCGACCGTTGGCGGTCGACCGGGCCGGTCGACCGTTGCCTGTCAGAGCTGCCAGCTCAGCTCTAACGGCTAGTTTTGTATTGGGGCTATATATACCCCATCTCTTCATAGTTTTTGTAGAAGTTTTCAAGGGCAAAAATTCCAGACCTTCTTAAGTGTTTTTAAAGAGTTTTCAAAAGTATTTGGGGCTTTAATCTTTCAATCTTTATTGTTTTAGGTTTTTGAAAAAATCAAAGAAAAAAGGATTTTGGGAGATTTGTCTTGGTTTTCATTCTATATCTTTTGCAAGAATTTTCCCAAGTATTTTTCTTTGTTGTTTGTTTTCCAAACACCTAGTTTCCACACTTGAGCTATCTTCTATCCTAATCTATTAGGATCATTTGTTTTGTGGAAAAAGAGAAAAGAAAGAGAGATTGAGTTTGTGGTTTTTGGAACCACTTGTTGTAAACACCCTTATTCTTGTTGTATCCCTCTTAGGTAGAGGTGATCGGGTGATTGGTTTGCTCCCTCTAGTGAGAGGTGGAGTTTGGTTGTAAACCCTCTTCGGTAGAGGTGTTGGTTGTTGTGGTTGTTTGGCTAAGGGCCTACCCCTCTTGTGTGAGGAGGTGTTTGTTTGAGAGAGGAGTTAGGTACTCCATTGTTGTAAAAATCCTTCTCGGTGAAGGTTCCCTCGGTGGGAGTCCTCGGTGGATGGTATAGTGGATTGGAAATCCTACACGGTGGTGTAGGCGGGGATGTAGAGCAAGGGTGCTCGAACCTCGAAACATATCATTGTGTTTGCATTTGATCCACTTGTCTCTAAACTCTCTCTCTTTACATTTGTGCAAAGAATCATACATAACATCATATCATATTTGCTTGTGTTGAGCATAATTCATATCATACATATCTATTTGCTTGTGTTGCCTTGCATATATTCTTATTGCTATTCATCCTTATTTGCTTGGCTTGCTTGTGTGTGTGCCTAACTTATACTTAACCAACAAGAGCTTCACATAGCACCTCAACCCATTCAAGGGGAATCAAGAGGAGTTAGTCCAGAGCCCTTCACGGGGAATTCGGCTACACTTGTTGTGTTGTATTAAGTTTGTGCAAGATTTGCATTAGCTTCCGCATTTAGCGCACTTAGTTTTGCGTTAAGTTTTAGATTAGCACTAACACCTATTCACCCCCCCCTCTAGGTGTCCCCTTTCACTTCTTTTTGTAGGGCTTCTTGGAGGTTGTAAGCTTGCTTTTGTTCTCTGGGCACTCGGCAATAATGTGTCCGGTTTCTAGCAATTGAAGCAAATTATCTTCTTGTCCTCCTTCCTTTGCCATCGTCTTCTATTATTGAACTTGGCCTTGTTGTACATCTCCTTAGATTTTTTACTAGAAGGGAAAGATCTTCATCATCTTCTTCTTCATCATCATCGGAGATGGTGGGCGTAGACTTGAAGACAATCATCTTTTTCTTTTGAGGAGCCATTTCTTCTCTAGTCTTTCTCTTCATCTCATAAGTCTTAAGGTTGCTGATAAGACTTATAAGCTCCATCTCTTCCTTGTCATTGAGCTCTATTAATGTTGTATCTTTGACCTCCCATGATGATGGTAGAGCACGAATGACCTTCCTCATCTTTTGGTCATTATCAATAGCATCACCTAGAGAAACATGACCATTGGTGATTTTAGTAAACCTTGCAACCATATAATCAATAGAATCATTTTCGTGCATTGTAAAATTCTCATATTAGAAACGCAAAAGATTAATTTTAGCTCACTTGACTTGTGATGTCCCTTCGTGTGTGATAACTAGGTATGACCAAATCTCATAGACAGATTTGCAATGAATGATCCTAACTATGTCATCATCATTCAAGGCTTGAAGCAATGCATAGTGTGCTTTTGCATTTGTATCAAATTTCTTGGTGGCAATATCAAACCAAGTGTCCCATCACCAACGGGCATACTAAAGGGTTTTGTCACCGCCTTTGCAACCCGACTTTCAAGGGATTGAAAGAAAACGGTCATCTTAACCTTCCAAATGGAAAAGTTAAGGCCATCAAACTTTGACGGGGTCTTAATTCCTTCGGCCATATTAATTAATGTGAATAGCAAATGAAAATAAAAATGAATTGATTAGCAAAACGATCTTTCTAAGGTGATTAAACCAGAATCTATAGACCAAGGCTCTGATACTAATTAAAAATACACCTAGAGGGGGGTGAATAGGTGTAATACTAATCAAAAGCGGAATAATAACTATCTATGAAAATTGATACAAACCGGTCACTCAAAATAAGAATTGAAGCCAAATTCCCTATGAAGGGCTCTAGAACTTCTCCTCTAAAATTTTTCTAGACTATGAGTTGAGGTGCTCAATTGCCTTCTTGTTGAGATGAGTTTAGACCGACAAAAGTGAATGACGAATGTAATGTAATGATGAATGTAAAACAAGCAATAAATAGAATGGGCAAGTGAAGCAACAATACAAGTGTAAGCAATGTAAAAAGATAGAGATCAAGAGACAAGTAATGGCAAATACAAAGAATTTGTTTCGAGGTTCGAGCCACCGCTCTAGCCTTCACCACCGTTAAGGATTTCACTATTCACAATAGGATCTTCCACAAAGGAAACTTACAATAAAGAATTACAATAGCCTACACAAGATCGGAGTACACAACTCCAACACTCAATCCTCTACACAAGAGATAGCACAAAGTCAATGAAGTTTTACCAAGCTCTTGGTGATCGGACACTCTCTATTTACAATTTCCTATAGAGTAGATATAAATTGAAGCTCAAGGATTTTTTGAGAGTAAAAATTCAGTTGAAAAATTTTAGGAGCTGAAAAACCAATTGAAATAGCTTTGAAAATGAAAACATTTGAAAACTAAAAACTTGAAAACTTGAAAAACTTTTAAAACTTATTGAATCTTCTTCTATTGTTGTGTCAATCCTATTCCCATGACCTATATATATAGGCAACTCATAAACACTATTAGTTTAGCTCACTAGGTCATTTGGGAAGAGATTTAATCAAGAAAAAGCAAAAATGCTCGTTGGAAAAATCAGAACAAAAGACAGATTCTGAAAACTAGCCATTATGATTTTTTGTCAGAACTTCAGTCGACTTGCCGGTCAACCGGTAGTTCATTTCTGAACTAGCCGTTGGGCTTGGTCGATCGCCCAGTCGACCAGAGTCAGCCTGAGACTAGGGTTGAGCCAGTCAGTTGACCTATCGATCGACCGCTGGGGCTAGCAGTCGAGCGGTTAGTCGACCGACTAACAACCACAACATGCACAACCCCAGACCAGGGGATCGGTTGATCGTCTTGGCCTATAATAGGCTACATCGACCGTTCGGTCGACTGACCTGGGCTAAAACATATTTTCCTGACTGTTTTGAAATGCAAACTAATTTTAAAATATTTTGTATTAGTTTTTAAGAGATATAGTAATATATAGGCAATGAAATACATGTTCTAAACCAGATATAAAATTTTGGAAAAATTGGAAACATGCATTAAGTACCTAATCGTGCATAATACCAATACGATAAAAAATTGTATTTTTAAAAACGTGTATTTTTGTGTGTGTAACTTCTTGAGTATTAAATCTATATTCTACACTTTCACATACTATTTTCTTACAAGGTTCTTAGTGACTACAAATGTCTTTAAGCAGGCTTTTCCAATAGCGACGTCGAGTGCTTAGAGCTCCAACTCATATTTGAATACCCTTGAGTCTTCAACACCTTCTTTTAGAGAAAGAAACATATTAAATCTTTTTGAACCCTGTAACACACTTAACACTTGAAATTGATTAGTACTAAATAACCACATATGTTTTGTCATCATCAAAATAAGAAACCAATGATTGTAACCTTGGGCCAACACTTATGTGAATTATTTATCCACCATATATGGGGTGACACTAAAGTTTAATTAATTTTAGAACAAATATAAATATGAGATTTACTCTTTTTAATTATCTATTTCTAATACTTTATGCAATCATGCTTGAGGTGACCTACTTTCTTACAAAAGAAGCATGCAATGACCTAGGCTACTTTTCCTAAACTTTTGCCACTTAGGATCAACAACTATAGTGGTACTTATGTTCCTCCCTTTAGTTATACTTTTTTTTCTTATTAGAAGTGTTATCCTAGATGCTAAATGAGGACTTTCAGTTTTTTCTTACTTCAATCTCTCTTCTTTCCAGACACAGTGACTGATGAGCTCAGTAAGACTCCACTTTTCCCTTTGAGCATTATAAATAACCTTTGAAAAGGGTTGGTTATACTGTATAAGAAAAAAGAAACCAGAATGAAATGCAGTAGAATCTTTTCAGAGAATTTCAATTTTAGTGCCTTTAGTTTAGAAATAAGATTAGACATTTTTCATAATGTACTTCCTTATGTTTTCTTTGCCATTGTAGCGCATATTTATCAGCTTGCTAATATGCGTGTTGCCCATAACTTTATCTGATTTAATAAGCCGATCGACTACTTCAGCTTGAAAACTTTTAGCACTGACTTTATCAGACATAGAACCCTAATAGTTTAGGAATAGTGTGCTTTATGATCATTAGATATATCCTGTAAGACCTCTCTCACTTATTATAATTGGCCTTTTCCTTAACTGAATTTTTGTTAGTGAGAGTAGGGGTCCATCAGTCCTTGAGGTGTAGTCTAGGTCCATGAATCCACGAAAGATCTTTTACGTGGTCTTATCACTTCTTAAAATTTGTACCATTCAATTTAGACTACATAACTATACAAGGTCTCATCAATTTAACAAAAATATTGCATTTAACAAAATTCTAATTTAATAGCCATAAAATTTTGAATTTTAGAAAATGCAACCAGTTTAACTGATAGAGCTGCCGGCCAAACTTTCATAACAAATTGTGTCTCTTTATTCAACACTATACTTGCCCAATATAGATACCCAAAAGTCTAGGTCCTACGTAAGAGAACAACCTTCCTCTGGGCCGATTGTCCCTTTGTAGGATTGGTCCCAAAGTTTAAACTATCTATATCAATCATATAATTTATGTAATGATTCGGCCATAATGACAACCTTCCTTTGGGCTGATTGCCACACGCATGGGCCATATAAATCTACGCATCTTGATTCTTATTCCATCGTCGGACTAGTTGATAAGGGTAGTGTGATATGGACCTATATTATGACAATCTTCCTTTGGGCCGATTACCACACACCAAGGTTCTCCCACTTGCGTTACCCACATCCAGTATCCAACATGTACACAATTCGGCCAAACAATAGTCTTTCTTTGGACTGGCTATTATCCGCATGAACTATATACGCAATTAAATAAGCTCTTTTATATTTTTTTTAACTTGAACATATATATATCTTTATCTGTGCGTCATATACTGTAGTAAACATCAATATTCATCATGCTAGAACGATACAACATAATAAATATTGAAAAAGCGGAAGCATATAAGAATACATATAACCATAGTAAATAAACACTTCAATACCTTCTTTATATTAACTAACTACTGTTTTGTCATATATAGTGCCTATAAGACTATAGTGCTCATCAAGAGATTCGATTTACACGCTCAAAACAGAGGTCGAAAAAGCTCGTAATGGCTAATTGAAGTTTCTATTAGAAAAGGGGTCTGCAGTGCTTATTGGGTCTGAATCAGACCTGACCCGCAATGGTTAAGTCATAAGTTTCCTTAATGAATCGGGTTTAATAAACTAAATAAAACCCAATTAGCTTTATGTGAGATTAATTAGGATTAGGTTTCTTTATTTGAGTAGAATTCTACCCAAAATTCTCTTAATAGATTAGAATTATATCTCAATCTTAAAACCCAAATCAATCTCAACAATCCCAATTAAAATTTAATATGAGATTAATTAGAAGTAGATTCTTTATTAGAATAAAATTCTATTTCTAAATATCTGAATCTTAAATAATCTCATAATTTTAATTAATTTATGAAACCCAAATCAATAATTAATATTTTTTAATTATTTTGTCGTTTAGCTGCCGCCGGCCAATGGTGGCCGGCTGCCCCCGCCGCCAGCAAGCGGAGGGGGCGCTGGCCTAGGCACCTACTGGCACAGCCCCCTCCCCCCACCTGTGTCAGTGCCCCTTGCACGCACACATTGTGCGTACAAGTCATTGGGCCAAGGAGCTTAATTTTAAAAAAAAGGATGATATAAATTAGGCTTGTTAATGGGTCGAGTCCAGACCCGGACCCGGACCCGACCCGACCCGATTAAGCGGGTATGGAAAGGGTTGCTCTGGACCCATACCCATTTACCCGTATACCGGTATACCTGATTATTAAATGAGATGGTTCTGATTTTACTTGAATCAGACCCATTTACCCATTTACCCATTTTAAAATATAAATATAAATAATACTAATAGAATTAAAACCCTAGAGATCTAGGCTCCAGACTCCATCAGTAAATGATCCCTTTGTGCTTTAAGTGTTGAAAATTGTTGGTTGATTAGTGGGTGATCCTATTGCTGTGTTTTTTCCCAAATAAATTAGAGGACCTTGCTTTAAATTTTTTTCTTTATTAGTCTTTCATCGAAAATTTTTCCTCCACCTCTTGCACCTGGTTGCATTTCATCTTTTATTGATATTAAAACATGCTTTCTTTCTTTTTATAAAAGTTTTTTTCCCCTTTCTTCATGTGTTTTTGTTACTATTTTTATTTATGTATCTTGTTTTTCCCTCTTGTTATGGGTCTGGGTAAACGGGTCTGGACTCACGGGTACAGCGGGTCTGAGTATGAAAACCCACCTTCTGAACCCGCGGGTAAATGGGATGTGGGTATGGTACCCTCTTGGGTAAACGGGTCCGAGTCTGGTACCACCTGTACCGCCCCGAACCCGACCCATTGACAGGCCAAATATAAATACTTGTGTTGCATTGCTTGCATGCAGTACATGTATCATGTAATTCTTGTTCCTTTTTTTTAATTTAAAACCAGAGTAACACACATATTAAATTCCATAATAATATATACATGTTAAAATCATCCCTTTAAACTTTTAATTAAATATATGAAACACAAAAAATATTTTTTGAATCAAGGAAAGAATTATTCATGATATCTCTAGATTGTGATCGAAGATTTTACTTTACATCCGATGATCTGATAAAGAAAAGGCTCTGATACTAATTGTTGGACCTACTAATTATTTCAAATAAAATCCCATACATGCAATAGCCTCTTTATCTAGAAAAAAGGGAAGGAGGGTTTAGTCATACCTGATTCCATCTGAAAGGGATGTCAAAGGTTGCGCGATCTCGAGGGCGCCGGAGTTGAGGGAGGGAATTCTTCTCTCCAGCCATCAAGTTCTCTTATTGATCCTTAGAGGAGATGAGAGACCTCAAAGAGAGAGATAGTCATAATAAATGGTTGGTAGTGGAGAGAGAATCCTACCCATGATATATACAGCATCAAGGAGTTCTAGTTCAACTCATCATAGATCTAGACCCTTGATTGATAACATGAGTTCCACACGTATAGATGAGTCTCACATCTTAATTTAAATATACTCATGTATAAGTGTAAATGAAACGTGTCTAGACCCAAACTATTAGGCTTGATCAATTTTTTATTGGGTCCAACAACACAGGCTTAGAGATAGGTGTATAAATCCAATTACACTTGTGTAGGCTCAAATTAATTTAGACTCTATCTAAATAAGTTTAACAAATAAAACGTGCTCATTTTTCATTTTGAGATGTTTAATCTTAAGTGATTTATATTGCTCCTGCAATTCCTCAAATGCTAATCCACGATCATCAAAAGTTAAATCTTCATCTAAAGCAGAGTCAGATTATAGCTTATGTGTGCCATCCCCTTGTGCCATAAAGCACACATTGGTGGTTATCAACTTCTTCTTTAGATTCACTCTCTGAATCATTCCACGTAGTTTTCATTACACTCTTCTTGTACGGCTTCTTTGATGTGGAGGCCTTTGTTTTCATTTTCGAATAATCTGTAATAAGATGTCCAAGCTTCTTGCATGGTAGCACGGACCGATCTCCTCCTTATCTTTCCTCTTGCATTGCCACCTAGTCTTCTTGTTGTCATTACATCCTCTCTTGTAGAGCATGCACCTTACTTTTCGAGCAAGCATGAAAAGATCTTCATTTCATCTTGCTCTTGGTCTTCATCGTCCTCAAAATCACTGGGAAAGCCCTTGAATGCAACACTCTTCTTATTTTATGGATCTCAATCCTCCTACTTTGAGTTTCATTTCATGCGTCTTCAAGTTTTCCATGAATGTCATGAAATTTATCACCTTGAAATCATTCAGCTCTTTCAAGGTGGTTTCCTTGACTTCCCATGATTTGAAAAGTGATTGGATGATCATTCATATTTTATAACATTGGAGATTAGTTCACCTAAAGAAATGAAACCCTTAGTAATTTTACTAAAACGAGTAGGAATGTCATTTACAGATTCATTCTCATGCATTTTGAAACACTCATATTGTGATGTGAGTCAGTCAATATTCGCTCTCTTAGCTTGAGAGGTTCCCTCGTGTGTGATAATCAAAGTGTCTCAAATCTTAAATGCAGACTCACAGTTTATAGAAAGATCATCATCATTAAAAACTTGCATTAAGGCATAAGTTGCCTTAGCATTGGATTCGTATGCCTTTGAGATATTTTCAGGCCAGGGGTCGGTCACATTGTTAGTCTTTAAACTCTTTTTTTATGAATAGAGAAACATCCCTACCGAGGGATTTATGAAAAACTTTCATCTTATCCTTTCATATGGGGAAGTTAATACCACCAAGCCTAGGTGGGGACTTAATGTTGAAGTTATCTCTATAAAGGCAATGTGTATGTAACTAACATTAGATGCAAGAAGTATGTGATTAGCTAATAGGATCAACTCTTAGGTGGTTAAACCCTATACAAGAGTATGAGGCTCTGATACCAATTGAAAATCACCTAGAGGGGGTGAATAGGTGATGCTAATCAATAATGCAGAATATAAGCAAATTTAAAATGATTATTTATTGCAATTAACAATAAATAAGAATAATCAGAATTAATGAGCAAGAAAAGATTTAAAGCAAGCAAACTCCGCAAACACCGAGAAATATTATTGAGGTTCGATCTGTATATTTACTCCCCGTCTCTAACTCATGTGCTATCACTAGCTTGCGAGATCAGACTCACGCTTACAACACAGATCCCTCGAGATCTACTCGGAGCCGCAACTTCTACAGTAACCTCTCACTAGAAGTTCACTACAACAAAAGCAAAAAGATTTGTGATAACACTTGATCACTCGAAATTCTCACAAACAACAATCCTATAGCTAAAATTAAGAATTGAGAGTTCAATCTTGTGTGTGAGGAAACTAGAGAAATTTGAAAAGAAGGCTAAAGAAATTTTGTGGGAATTTTCTCTCAGAGATTTAACGAAGTAAAAGCTTAGAAAACTTGTTGTAAAACTTATATAAAACCATATGCTAAATCTTGATGTTATACCAATTAAAAATTAAAAACATTTGCTAAAACTCAACACAGAAATCTGCCAAAAGTTGTCGAAAATGGATCTTTCATTGTCAACAAGTAACGATAACAAACGACTATATTTTTCAAAATCTGAAGGTCATTTTTGAGAGTTATATAAGGCTTGTCAAAAGTCATTTCTAAAAGTACCCAAGAACTATTGAAAATGAGTTAGTTCTGCAATCCAACTTAACTCTCTGGAAAAAGTTATCAAGAATGGTTTATGAGTTGTTGAAAGTAGTTTTTCGATGATTTTAAAAAAACTAATGAAAAATTGTCAAAAATTAGTCAGTTCTACAATCAACCCAACTCTCTATAAAACGCTGTCAAAAATGTACATATTAGCTATTGAAAATGGTTCAGCTCAAAATCAATTATGTGTACACTGAGTATTCATTTGGAAAGTCCTATATAAGCTGTAGAAAATGATACAATTTTTCTGATTCTTTTCAAAACATTATTTAATCCAATTTTAACTTATAAATTACACAAAAATATGTTTCTTTAAGATCTTTTAAGCACTAATTTGTATGGAATAAATCCAAAACACAGTTCAAACAAATAAACTTATTTTGATGTTTAATCTCCATTAAAACCAACTTTTGCTAAAAATAACCTCTTGAAAAACAATACCTCAAATTCATTTTATAATTAGTATGTGTGTGTATGTGTGTATTTCTAACACTCCATCAAAATAAAAAATCAAATATTTACGTGTTCACATATAAGCTTGAACTACCAAATTCAATAATCTAAAGCTTTATCAAAAATTCTAACTTACAAACATAAAATAGATTCAAGTAATATAAAGCCTTCTTGTTGTGCTTGAAATATCACCTAGAGGGGGGGTGAATAGGTGATGGCTAATCTAATGGTCACTTACGAACAAATGATGCGGAATTAAAACTAAGATGACCAAATAAAACTTCTTTTAATTAAACAAGATATTTGAGTTCATTTAAAGTATATTGTGTATGGATATGATCCACTACACAATCATAATGATATATCTATGTTTTTGTCATTAAGCATATAACTTGGTTTTGGTTAAAGATGTGTATAATAGAAATACCAAAAACCAAAGTAGATATTTTGTCACAAAGAAAAAATCTTTTTCCAAAATAAAAATTCTTTTCTAAGACATAGAAATCTTTTATGAAAGCAATCCTATCAAGAGTTCTATCAAGAGTGTGTGTGTGATATAACTTGAGCAATCCACCAACTATTCTATCCTTTACATTTTATCTAAAATAAAAATACAAATCTTATACCTAGACACAAGTCTTCAACTTCTTGAAGTCTTCCCTTGAAGGCTTCTCATCTTCTTGACTTGGTCCAAGTGCAATCCACCGAGCTCATCTCTAGATGTGGTCTTGATGCATAGGCTCGTGAATCAACCGGTGCTAGCTTCCAACTTGACTTTAAATCCTTTGTTGAAGCTCCACACCTACTAAGATCTTGATAATGAATCTGTCACTAATTAAACACAAGATCATTAGTAATCATAACTTCATGAGTTGATCATCATCAAAACTAGAGTGATGGGCCTTTGGGCCAACAATCTCCCCCTTTTTGATGATGACAAAACTCATGACGTTATATATGCATGGATTAAAGTAAAGCTTCAAAGAAGCTCCCCCTTAACTCATGCATAGACATAAATAATAAGATATGGCAATGAAGCATATGACATGTATGCAAATGTAGGAGATGCAATCATATAAATCAAATCTTAAATCAAATCTTTTTCTCCTATTTGCAAATCAAAGACATATATGCATAAAACATAAATCTTACTCCCCCTTAAGCAAGGAAGACATGCATATATCACAAATACTTCTCCCCCTTTTTGTCAATCATCAACAAAGGGTTCAAAGTAAAAATACATCAAACAAATTTTCTCCCCCTTTTTGTCAAAAACAATGAAATCAAAGAGGGGTAATCAAAACAATCAATAAAATTTATATGCGATATAAATTCATGAAGAGGAAGACGCTAAGTTAGCTTCCCTACACATATGCATTACATGAAGAAGGGATGATAAGCCCCAATTCACATAACACATATTATGTAATGCATAAGAGGAGATGTGAAGCTCCCCCTACACACGTGTACCACATAAAGAAAAGATGTTAAGCTTCTCAATACACAATACACTCAACATGAATCTACATATGGAAGAGATGTTAAGCTCTCCTTGCATATAGACAATACAAATCAAAAATTTTGAATTTTTCCTAAAAAATTTTTTTTGAGTTTTTGATACTAATTTCAAAACACAATGCACAAGCTTATTATGGGATACCAATTTGAAATTCTAATTAAGCTTAGCATCAACAATCTTTGTGCTTCAAAAGATACCAATTGTAAAACAAGCACAAAAACTATCATATATATGTATGAAGAAATTATATCAATTGAGATGGATACATACACATATAGGAAAAGCAAAATATGAGTATATACCAAAAAAAAGGTTCATATTGATACCAATTGCAAATAACCAATGATACCAATAGAAAAATAAGCTTAGGTGTATATATCACATAATCTACCACTTGAAGAATTCGAACTAGTTAAATGGAAATGTTTAACAACTAGTAAGAAATCCTTCAACCAAGGAATAAATCAAAAGGTTTTTCACAAGTAAATCACATGGCACTAAAAACACTCTATCCATAAAGTCCATATCACAAAGAAGTGAGTGACTAGTGTTATGTGGAGCAAGGTATCATGAAAATGGCAATAAAACTCAATATTCCTTTAAATTTTGATAACACGAAAATCATCACAAATTTTTAATACATGAAAATCAACAATTATATTTCATGGCATATGTATGTTTAGTCAATGCAATAAGTATACATACATATCTCTTAAACACAATTTAGTCTATATAAATAGATTTGCATGAAAAGCAAATGACTCAAGAGGTATCCATGTATATCTTAATGTTTTGGCAAAATAAACATATACATGAAATGAAAAGCACATGGTCAAATCATAAGTCCAAAATGGGAATACAAGTTTAAAAATGTAATGATCATCAAAACTAAGCTATACTAGCACACCTAATGGGCACAAATAAGCAATCAAATCCAATCATATATAGATTTATTTGTGGTCCATAATGTGTACAAGTATAAATCCAAGTGTTGACAGAAACTAACATTTAAACTAATATTCAAATCATGAAGTGTAAGTAAATTTTGAGATCATACAAGAAATAGAATCATGTGCATCAATTTAAGAATAGATAACTAGTTTAAATGGATTTTTGACAAACTAGTTAAAGATCCTTAAAGAATATAAGATCATATGTTTTTCATGAATAATACTAAATACATAAAAGTTCAAGCACTCATATTCCATAAAGCTCAAAATTATATATTTTCTTAAAGATTGAGTGTTCAAAGGTTATGTAAATAGTATCTTTATGAAAATAGTCTATGAAGCTTAAATCAAATAAGACTATTCAAATTTTATTAAAGAACACATAAAAATCATTTTCATCATCTCAAAATCATTTTTCATAAAATCAACAATCTTCATGGTATATGTATGATTCATCCAATCCTAACAATACACATACATATCCCAAATATAAAAGAGTCTATCAAATGTGTTTGCATGAAAGCAAGAGACTCATGGTATACATGTATATTTATTAGATTTGAATTCAAAATGCATATACATGAAGTACATCACTAAAATAGGAAAAAACATGTATGAAGGAGAATCATCAAAACTAGCCTATACATGTGCATATAGTGGATACAAATGAGCATGAAGTTCAATTATATATGAATCAATTGTAATTCACTATTTGTATATGTATACATACAAGTTTGACACATTCTACAACTAAGCATGTAATTATCACATGAAGCACATAAAATCTTAAAACATGAACATGCTATGAATATTATGGATGAACAAGCATGAACATAAAAAAATAGGAGTTTAGAAATTGTTACCAACTCCAAAGCTCCAAATATGGTGGTCTTTCCCACCAAAATCTCCTTGATAGCAATGCATCCAAAAGTTTGTCCATCATGTCCATTGCTTCCGCTATCAAGGCACCAATCCTCTCACGTTTTGTGAGAGCCCTCACCTACATCAAAATCAAAGGGTGGGGGTTTTGGTACCCATACTTTCTTGGGTCCTTTGGGGTTAGCTTTATTGTAAGGATCCCAAAATCTTTTATACTTAGCATAATATAAATGAGGTTTCTTATCAAAACAAAATTTTGCTAAATGGCCTTTGCGGCCACAATGTGTACATGTGTACACCTTAGCATACTTATGAGTGGGAGTGTGAGCATGATGTGCATCATAAGCATATGCATGATGTGAATGTGCATGAGTATAAGGAACTTGTTTCTTTTGAAACAAGGATTCCAATCTAGTATGATTGAATGCACATGAGCTCAAATTAGAGCTCAAATTATCAATTTTATTTTTCAAATTTTTAATCTCATTTTGATCAATGTGTGCATGAGAAGCATGATGAGATATATGAACAATTTTCTTTTTCTTTTTACAAACATTTTCTTTTTCTTTTTCACAAATTTTTCTTTTTAAAGATTTATTTTCTTGAAAAACAACTTCCTTTTGTTTTTCCACCAAATCAATCTTATTTTTCAAAATCATATTTCCTTCACAAAAAACATTCAATTTAGACATTAAGGAAATATTCTCATTTTTCAAATCCTCATTTTCTTTTTCTAAACATGCAAGTTTATTTCTAAAAGAATCATTTTCTACATGCATGCAATCAAATTTCTTTTTCTAACTTTCATTATCTTTTTCTAAGCATGCAATGTTATTTCTATATGAGTCATTTTCCTTATGCATGCAAGCAATTTCCTTTTTCAAATTTTTATTATTCTTTTTAATCATGTCATATTTCTCAAGCAATAATTGGCAAAACGTATTAAGCTCATCATATGACATATTAACATCCTCATCCTCGGATTCGGAGTTTACCTCAAGGGGGTTATCCCCTTGGACCATATAGCATACGTTGGAGATGTCGCTTCCAACGTCCGAATCGCTCCCCGCATAGTATAGGTCCTTTTCGCCAAGGGAGGTGATGATGTTCCAAGCTACAAAAGCCGATTCAACATTAGAAACCCTAGATAAATAATCATCATTTAGGGTTGACTTAATAGCATGAAGGGCTTTTGCATTAGCCTCAATGTTCTTACCATTTAAGCAATATTCTTTATTAGTTGTGGCAAGATATACACTAAGGCCAAGTCCTTTGAGGAACAAAGACATCTTAACCTTCCAAATTTGGATGTTAAGAGTGTCAAAGGTGGGTGGTGACATGAAGTCCATTGTGAGTGTACAAAATATTGTGATTAGCCTAAAAGAGGATCTTTAACTCTTAGGTTGTTAGACCCAATATCAAGAGCACTAGCTCTGATACCAATTGAAATATCACCTAGAGGGGGGTGAATAATAGGTGATGGCTAATCTAATGGTCACTTACGAACAAATGATGCGGAATTAAAACTAAGATGACCAAATAAAACTTCTTTTAATTAAACACTTATGTATAACACAAGAGTGTTGCCGAATTCCCTTTGCAGGGCTCTGGACAAGCTCCTCTAGATTCCCCTTGAAATGGGTTGAGGTGCCGCGTTGGCTCTCTTGGTTGAATACTAGTGTTAACAACAATCCCAATCAAGTATAGCAATTATGAGCACAAGGGAATATATCAAGCATGTAAATGTAAAGACAATGAAAGTAATGCAAGATATAAAAGAGACAAAGAGAGAGAGAGAGATAGAGTAAGCAATCGCAAACACAAAGGGTTTGTTTCGAGGTTCGAGCACACTTGCTCTACATCCCCGCCTTCGACACACGAAGGATTTCCACTATGCACGATCCCAACGGATCTCTCCTTGGTGCCGCAACACCTACAAGCCCTCGGACTCCTAAGTCCCGTACACACGCAAGCTTCACAAGCTCGCCGAGGCCGCACCTCAAACCAAAGAGTTCACAACCGAACTCCAACCACCAACGAGCACACTTGCCCGTCTCCTCAAGGAACAAAGAAAGATCTTTGGTGATCACAACACTTGATCACCTAAAGAGCACTCTCACTACAACACACCTATAGGAATATATAGCAATGGATAGCTCAAGTGTGGTGTGAGAAAAACAAGGAAAGATCTATGGTGAAAAACTCAAAGAATCACTTTTTACACTCTCTTAATAAAAACTCCCTTTTAGATGGGAAGTATTTGCTCTCTATTTTGTGGAGAAAACTTCTGAAATGACTTAGAAAAACTGGCTCAAGAAGTCCTCAAAATCTTGTATTGAAAACAATGACAAAACCCCAATTTATAGGCTGCCAGAAACCTAGCCGTTGGGTTCTGTCAGTACAGTCGGTCGACCGGGTCGGTCGACCGCCAACGGTCAAAAATCCGACCGTTGGGGCTCTGCGGTCGACCGGCCGGTCGACCGAATCTACCCGTGAGCACCGCAGTCTCCAGCGGTCGACCGTCCCGGTCGACCGGCCACTGTGCTGCCAGACGTGCACAAGTCTGTGCACGTCGGTCGACCGCGAGATCGACCGGCCATGGAGCGGTCGACCGACTCGGTCGACCGGAAAGGCCTGTCAGCCAGTTCCAGGTCTGCACAGTTACGGGATTTGAAAATAGGTCTTTTCACTCAATAAAAATCCCATAAATTCACAGTAAATCTAAAAAATAGTTTTAATCACAATAAAAACTGTTTTTCTAAAAATATGTTTTTCTAAAACTTGTTTTTCCATAACTTCACAAAATACAAAAACAAGATATTTGAGTTCATTTAAAGTATAGTGTGTATGGATATGATCCACTACACAATCATAATGATATATCTATGTTTTTGTCATTAAGCATATAACTTGGTTTTGGTTAAAGATGTGTATAATAGAAATACCAAAAACCAAAGTAGATATTTTGTCACAAAGAAAAAATCTTTTTCCAAAATAAAATTCTTTTCTAAGACATAGAAATCTTTTATGAAAGCAATCCTATCAAGAGTTCTATCAAGAGTGTGTGTGTGATATAACTTGAGCAATCCACCAACTATTCTATCCTTTACATTTTATCTAAAATAAAAATACAAATCTTATACCTAGGCACAAGTCTTCAACTTCTTGAAGTCTTCCCTTGAAGGCTTCTCATCTTCTTGACTTGGTCCAAGTGCAATCCACCGAGCTCATCTCTAGATGTGGTCTTGATGCATAGGCTCGTGAATCAACCGGTGCTAGCTTCCAACTTGACTTTAAATCCTTTGTTGAAGCTCCACACCTACTAAGATCTTGATAATGAATCTGTCACTAATTAAACACAAGATCATTAGTAATCATAACTTCATGAGTTGATCATCATCAAAACTAGAGTGATGGGCCTTTGGGCCAACAGTGCTCTCGACTTGAATTTGATTTCTTGAGATTCAATCATCAACTTAAGATATTCCAAGATGCATTTGTTAAAACTGAGCTCTAAGATATGATCTTTAATTACATATAGACTTTGTAAACACTTCAAGAACCATAGATTTGTTAATTATATGTGTGATGAATCATCAAAACACGAGTGATTGTACCCTTAGGCTAACAGAAAGAGCTTGGCACTCGACTATTAAGAGTTGCATGTACCAGCACCATCAATTGGTAAATAAATTTGATTGATCCCCGCAAAAATACTACTTCATACTCAACCGTTCGAATAGGGTTGATAATGGTTCCAGGCTGGCACAAAATGCAATGGGATGGCACAAAAAAATTAGTACATAGATAATGAAAACAGTACTCTAAGTCCTGCATGGACCTGAAATTAACAATCTAATTTATTTCCATGGCTAGCTTGGGCTCACCTCGGCTCAACACAGAACAGAGCTTAATTAAGGTACGAATAGAGTTCAAGTTAGGCCTCCAAATAGAGACACAATTACATATACTTTCTAATGAATAATCATCTAAATTAGATTTCAATCTTCCATTTGAGTCATTTTTTTTTTCTCATCCTCACTTCAATTCTTAAGCCCAAACGATAGATAAGAAACTCTAACAACCTCTCCCTCTCTTCAAACGAACTAAGTACAAAGCAGACACATAGCATGAAGACCAAATTAGACACGAATGTGCTAACACGAACGGATCGGTCCAGCACGACATGTGGGTTGACCCAGAATCTAGTGGATCAATACTTGGGCATATAGGTCTACCGCCCATATAGTACTCTGCATTATGCCTGAGTATACTTGTTTTTACATCGGTCATGTCTAGACTTGACTTGACTAGGCATGACGTGACACGATCCATTACCAACCCTAGCTTTGAAGCTCATGACATGTATTCCTAAGCAAATGAAGTTATTGGCGGATACACAAGCGGTCTCAAACACTAAATCTATAGTTTAGTTACTACACTTTCTTCCTCCTTGCCTCAATCTCGTGAGACTCGGCCACTTCCTCATTGTTGGTTAAGGGTGGAAGTGAGGAAGTGAGGAATTGAGGAAGTGGTAATAATTCCTTTTGGAACTTGAGAATTGGTTAATAAGTTTTCCGGTGTTTGGATGTTGTTGGGAAGTGTGGTTTGGAAAATGTTTTGTCTTTTCTGGTGTTTGGATAGTAATGTGAAAGTAGAAGTGGAAAAGTTGACCACAAAGTTGACAGTAAGATAACATTAAAATAAAAATTAATTAAGAAAAATAAAAAATAGTGTAATTAGAATCCAAGTGAGATTTACATGATCAAAAAATTAACTGTTTTGTACTACAATTTATTACAAATGAGATTTACAAGAACACAAAATTAACTGTAGCACTCTGGAAGTGAGGAAATGATTGTGTAAAAGAGAAAAGAGAAAAGGAAAAGGGTTTTCTCATTTTCTTTCTCCGGTGTTTGGATAGATAGGGAAGTGAGCAATTATACTTCCATATTTCCTTACTTCTGCCCACTTCCTTTCAACCAAACAGCCCCTAGTTGCATGAAAACCGTTCCAGACCGGATAAATTCCGAGTTCTTGCACTGTCTAAAAAGGAGGTCGACTTTATATAATTATACTCTTGACACAGGCCCAACTCAAGCTTACACTGCCCATTAGGCCCAATAAAAACGAATGGGCTTTCTTGTAAGAAGGCCTGTGTTCAAGTCTAGTTGGCAAAGGTAGAAAATAAAGAATAAATCACCCTTGATCTTTAGACCCATAGCGAATGAAAATGGCATAACATCTCAATTGCATCAATCTCATGGATAGAAGGAGCCGAACAAGGTAAGTACTGTTTGTATACTAATACTAAATTATTTGGAAACACTTGAAAGTTTTGTTTTCAGTCAACGTAGAAACTAAGATTTTCCCTTTTTCTGTTTTTTTTTTTTTTTTACTTTATTTATTTTGAATCGAATTCCCAATCTAGAGTATGCTCCTACTCACTCATCAAAGAGACGAATCAATCCTTTAGTTATATTTATTCTTTTTTGGAGAATCAACGGGAACAAAAGACACGGAGTGTCAAAAAAAAGAGAACAAGAATATTATTGAAAAGATCCATATTGATTATTGTTTTCCCCAATCGATATCTGCAACAACAGCCACCTGAGAGAACTCTCTTAACTAACACTGCGATCTGATCGCAGTCCTAAAAAATTTTAGATATTCTCAGTCTAATTAACATTGCGACCATGATAGACTATGGTAGCAGTCCTCACAAAAAACTGCAACCATAATAGTTTCTCTCTATACATATAGAATTCTTATCATAAACTAAATTTGGAATAATTTTTGCTAGTATGACCTTCCCAACCATGATTTTTATTTCCTTGCGTGGCAAAGAGAATACTTGAGCTGAAATTCACAAAAGGAACATTCTTTCGCAAATAGTACTGCAAAATTTACATAAAAACAATTAAATGAACAACATATCTATTCTCACATTATCGGGGTGGCTTTTACAAAGAAAAAACATTCGACCCTCTCTCGTCATGATTGTATAGGATGGCAGTGTTCCCTGACAAGCAAATGGTAGTTCCTCAAACAAGGCACCACATTCACAGAGAAGCATGCTCATCTGTGATAGCCCAAGCGATTACATTCTCTACTAGTAGAATGTTTTTACACAGAATCAAATTGGGGGGGTAAAAAAAAAATCTGCACTAAGAGAAAAAAATGTCTACAGATAACCATGACACTATGTTTACAAGTTGGGCAAAACCTGAAGGGTCAAAGCAAACAACTCAAAAAGAATTACGATATTACCAGTGAGTAGGTTAGCCTGTGATGCAAAGAACTTTACAAATATCAGAAGAACTGAACAGATTAGATATTAGAAAATTAAAACAAACCAATTATTGATTTATGCAACTGCCTGCAAATAAATGGGAGGTGCATTTTTGTGTAAGAGTTTAGAGTATTAGATAACAGTCTCAGAGTCCTCAACTGCTTGATGTTACAAGTGGTTTCACCTTTCGCCTGTGGCCCATGCTGTTCACAAGATCCTTGCGGGTGCACACTGGAAACATGTTGATTCCTGGCATCTTTAGCCGTCTGAGAACATAAGGGAAGCTGAGCTGATCTCGCGAAGTGAATCGAACCACTTCATTGAACCAGAGACACATAAAGAGGTTCGTCAATGCTGTGTGTTCCCTCACAATGATTGATGCTTCGGACAGAGCTGCATGGACAAGTAATTTATGCTAGAGGATCAGTTTTGTTTCCTGAGGCCAACATGTATAGAAATAACAAGGGATTCTCAATCAAATCATAGTTTGAGGATTCAACATCAGCCAATGTTGACAAGAGAATTTAATGCATATCATTAGTAGTATTATGATCCATTTGCAGAATTACAGGTTGGATGGCACACCATTCAGGACTTAAAACCAATATCACCGTGGCAGTGATATAGCATTATACACAAGACATTAGAATACCTGCATTATTTCAGTGGAAATTACTTTCTTGAAAAGACTGTCTGGATGCTCCATTAGTCAAGTGAAAAAAACATAAAAAATAGTTCTGAAGAATTAAAAGCTTGTTGGTTTAGCTTATTTATTGGTGCCTCCATTATGTTGATATGTCTTGACTTTTCTCACATTTCAAAAAGGCAAAAAGAGTTTAACAATTAATTTTCAGCCTACACAGCTGACATTTAACATGTACCGGCCACAATGCACCCAAAAAAAAAAAAAAAAAAAAAATCAATTAAACATGTTACAGCTGAAAACTCGAAATAAGATAAAACTTTAAATCAAACTGCAGCGAAAAATATTGCATTGGCATAAAAAAGTACATCAGAGTAAATCAAAAGATAACAAGAACATCCAGACATGATATCGCAGCCATTTAAGGTTTCCAATTAAGCCAAGTGTTAGGAGCTTACCTTTCTTTCCATTGAATCTTCTATCATCAGGCATACCATCTTGGCGATACTGATTTAACTGCACTGCTACTTCCTCAGGAGTTGCTTTGTTTTTTTTAACAACAGCGTTCGCCTCATCATACAGGCTACTACGAGCTCCATGTTCAGAAATGGCTAGGATGGAGTTTGTGCGCCAAAGAAGTGCTTCCAGCACGCCAAGTGGATCTCTACGAAATTGGGACTTTGAATCCACCCAAATTGAATACCTTGCTTGAGGAAAGAGTCGATGACTCAACATCTGAAGTGATTTTAAACAAAATCATGCAAACTGACCATATGATAGGAAACCACAAGAGGTATAAAGAAAATTCAACAACTAATCATATAAAGCTATTGGAGGTTTGATCAAATTAGCTTTAAGAAATGGCTAGATGGATGTATGTAAAAGGAGATATCAAAGTTTGCAATATCCTAGTTCACTAGAGCATAAATATGATACAGAAAGAGGTTCCCAACACTCATCGTTACCGGAAAATACACAACTGGTTATTTTACTTTATTACCAAATCAGAATCAACACAATGGACAGTGCAGTGCATATCTGATGCAGTGCAAAATGAGCAGCAGTTATTTCTGTTGGCCCAAGGTTACAATCACCGGTTTCTTGTTTTGATGATAACAAAGCATATGTGGTTTATTTAGTATTAATCAAGTTCAAGTGTTTAAATGTGTTTCAGGGTTCAAGAAGATTCAATGAGTTTTCTTCCTCTAAAGGAACGTGTTGAAGACTCAAGGGTATTCAAGATAAGTTTGGAGCTCAAACGCGCTTTACGTTGCTATTGAAGAAGCCCGTTTAAAGTCACCTGTAGTCACTAAGAACCTTGTAAGAAAATAGTATGTTAAAGAGTATATAGATTTGATGCTCAAGAACTTACGCACACAAAAATACACATTTTCGAAAATACAAGTTTTATTGTATTAGTGTTTTGCATGTTAGGTACTTGATACATGTTTTCAATTTTTTCAAAATTCTATATCCTATTTAGAACATGTATTTCATTGCCTATACATTACTCTCTCTCTTTAAAAGCAATACAAAATATTTTCAAAATAGTTTGGTATTCAAATATACTCAGAAAATCTTATTTTGGCCCAGGTCGGTCGACCGAACGGTTGATCGTAGCCTATTATAGGCCAGGACGGTCCTTGACAAAGGGTTGTGCATGTTATGCGCGTTAGTTAATGGACCGACCGGTCGACTGCTAACCCCAGCGGTCGATCAATAAATCGAACGACTGACACATTGGGTGCCAGTCGATCGAGTGGTCGACCGACCCCTCTGAGAAAATTTTTTGGACAGAAGTCCAGTCGACCGTGCGGTCGACCGAGCCCAACGGCTAGTTCAAAAATGAATCACCGGTCGACCAGCCGGTCGACTGAAGTTTTGACAAAAAGCCATAATGGCTAGTTATCAGAATCTCTCTTTTTCAGATTTTTTTCAAAAGGCATTTTTGCTTTTTCTTGGCCAAATCTCTTCCTTTATGACCTGGTGAGCTAAACTCGTTTCAACAAGTTTTCAAGTTTCTAGTTTTCAAGTGCTTTCATTTCTATAGCTATTTCAATTGGTTTTGTAGCTCTTAAATTCTTTAACTGAATTTTTACTCTCACAAACTCCTTGAACTTCAATTTATATCTACTCTATAAGAATGTGTAAAGAAGAGAGTTTGTGATCAAATGGCCACCAAGAGCTTTGTAAAACCTCATTGGCTTTGTGCTACCTCTTGTGTAGAGGATTGAGTATTGAAGTTGTGTAGACCATTGTAATTCCTTATTGTAAGGTCCTTTTGTGAAAAATCCTCTTGTGAATAGTGAAATCCTTCACGGTGGTGAAGACAGGGGACGTAGAGCGGCAAATATCGAAACAATTCTTTGTGTTTGTGATTGCTTGTTTCTTGATCTCTCTCTCTCTAGTTTGATCATACTTGTGTTGTTGCTTCTCTTGCACATTCTACTTATTGTTTGCATTACGTTCATCATTACATTATCTTAATCATTCTCATTTATCGGTCTTTACTCACCTCAACAAGAAGGCAATTGAGCACCTCAACTTATAATCTGGAGAAATTTTACAGGAGAAGTTCTAAAGCCCTTTATAGGAAATTCGGCTTCAATTCTTATTTTGAGTAACCGGTTTCCTTAATTTTTCATAGATAGTTATTATTCCGCATTTGATTAGCATTACACCTATTCAACCCCCCTCCCCCCCCCCCTCTAGGTGTATTTTCAATTTGAAGCATAGGGAAGACATGTTTGAAGTAAGAAAAAAGTAAATCTGGCACAACAATAGAAATCACTAACAATAGCTACTACAACATATTTAATATATCCGTAATAAACAGTCCACACCATATTATGACTGCGGCTAAAATGGAAAAGTGTAAGTATTCACAATGGTTTGTACTCCTGCAAAATTTTAGTCACAATGGAATGAAAAGAAGGGAAAAAAACATCCACTACAGCATCTCAAAGATGTAACCAATGGACCATCAAGAGTAGTATTGCAAAGTTCACAACATTTTGTACCTTGGGGATTTTCCCATTTAAACGCTGATCTGAGAAAGGGAGATCCTTAACAACAATAATACGCCATCTACCAATCATATGTTCCTCATTAATTTTTATTCCTTCTGCTTCCTGTGCAGATCGAGTAATTTCATCCCAAAATGCCACATAGCAAACCTGCAGCATGACAAAAGCTACAGATGTAAGAAGGAAAATAATAATTCAAGATAAACAACATAACCACTGATTACTATGAGATAACCTTTCTACTGATGCTTCCGTCATCCCAATTGGCTGGTATAGATCATCCCCACCACCAAATGCACATGTAGATACAACAGCCTTGCAAGTTTGCATGTAACTTTTGTCATCATCAGAAATTTTAAACCCTCCGTTATCACTGTAGAATCCACAATGCACCACAGCAGTTTCATTCGCCTGGAAATAATCATATATGTGCATGACCAATATGCTAAAATACGATAAAAACACAACCACCAAGACAGAAAAACTCCATCACAAGACAATATTAGCCACATGAAAATGCATTTTCAGCAAAAGAAAATGTAGAACTGCAATAAAATGGGGCACTCAACAAGTTTTAGTGGACAATAAGTTGAAATTAATATAACGGTAAGCTGGAGAGTATAACCTTGAAACTCTCTTCTCTTTCTTGAGCTGTTTGAAATCCAGTGAATAGATTAAATCTTATAGATTCTGCATTCTTCGTTAACAATGAAATGTTGTCTCTCATATGGTACTTATCAGAATCTGACTTGTACACCACCCTCTTGATGGGAGAGTTGGGTTCTGCCCGCTCAAGGAACTCCAGATTCTGTATTTTGTCAGGGCTAACTAACTTCAAACAAGCTGCCAAATTCAGATAAAAACTAAATCAGACACAATAGTTTAAAGTTAAATGAAATAACAAACTTACTTGAAAGAGAAGCAGTGACGGAGAAAGTGAAGCTCACTACAAAGGTATCTACATAACTGGCAGCAAAAAGGATGCAAGAGTTGGAAAGTCAACAACATGGAGAAATTATTTCAAAAACTTAGGCAACCGAACCGTGCAAGTTTAGCATCACTGTGGGTGTATACCTGCCTTTTGAGTTCGGAATCAGTCATCTAACTTTCAATATATCCAAAAGGCTTATATCAGGCCTATAGCTCTAACAAAGATAGCTCACTCTATCTACTTCATGGAACTGAAAACAGGTCAAAGTGAAAATAGGGTAGAAGTGCCTGGCAAGCACTAGTCAGCAGGCTATGTTGGCACACCGACGCACAATAGATTTTAGAAATTAAATAGAAAATAGAAGTATTGTGCTTGATACAATTCTCTGATGCGAGTGCCTGACTCGTGTGTCCGACCACACGACACAGCTCGACATTTGAAGTCTTCGTGATTCCTGAGTTGCATGCAACAGGCAACACTCGTCCTCAGGCACTAAAGATCAAAAAAACTAATTAATGACAATCATCAGCATAGAAATTTAAAGTAGAACCATAAGAATTCCCTATTGTCTCACTGCTCCAGCATTCTGAGGATCTTTCAAAGACAAATGGACCACCCTTCCCCCAAACTCCTTTTAAGACAGTCCCTTCTGTCCACACAACCAGCGACAGCACGCCCATGTCTATAGCACTTCACGCCAGTATCAGTGTCCTAAAAGTCCTACGCGCTTATGCGGGCTGCATGAATCCAAAAGCCTCTAAACCACTTTGCTATGAAGAAAAAAAGACATGTTAAGTATGCTTACTCTAATCTTTTTTATGTAACTTATTAGTTGCTAGTTAAGGTGTACACTGTTTTTGAGAAAGCATTATGAATTATGATAATTACCAGGGCATGCTTTGTTAATTACTTTAATTTATTGATCTTATCCTCGTTGATGTTATTCTTGTCAGCTCTTATCATTAATGACTTACCCTTGCATCAAGTTGATGTGATCGCTATAAAGTGCCAAACTCATAGATATACATTATGAGTTAAGAATTTCACTGACTTGTTATTGAGAGATAATTTAGCAAACAGAATGCAAGATCCCTAAAAGAACCTTAATCGCCCATTTTGAGAATTCAAACAATTAAGCAGCAACAGTAATTGGTCACCTATATTGCATATATAATGTCACACTCCCGTATTAATTGTCTAATAAATCATGTATTTAGTCTTATTTTTATTTAATAAAATGCAGGCCTATTACTAATAGAGATGGAAAAAAAATGAGCCCAAAAGCCCACTTTAATTCTGATTTAATTAAATTTAAATCTTAATTAAAGATGGAGACAAGTATTCAAGAGGATAGAGGTGATTCCAGCTGAAGATTAATGCATATCAGGGAGGATCACATCAAATAAAATCAGTTAATTAGGATTTATATGAATCCAAATCGGTTAGCTTGAGGATCACCGAAAATCAGATTAAAATCCGAGATCAAATAGAAAATCCAGTTGGACAAAAGGGATGAAATCAAACGAGAATCAGTCGCTCCCTGGATGTGGCGATTTGGCCACATCCAAGCCGCAGAAACGCGGCTTAATATACGGAGAGTGTTTTTCTCCCCTATCTTCTCACACTCCCCTTTTCGTTTTTGCCTATAAATGCTGGGATTTCTCAGTGTACAGAGAGCGATTAGGTAGAGAAGGATTCTTTTTTTCATTCTAGGTTAGTGTTGGTTTTTTATTTTTCTGTTCATGTAACTTTTATTTCTTCGTAAGCATAGTTAAACTGAGATTCATATAAGTAAGAGAAAGATTTATATTGAGAGTGACACTGATGTAACCTCCTCCTTTCTTCCATTATTTCTGCAAGCAATAAAAAGATAACTTGTTTATATTTTTCTTATTTTATATTTTTCTCTTTTCTACTTTTCCTCTTTTAGTTTTTGATGAGTATCCAAGCGATCTTGTACCATCGGTATAGCCTTGTTGTGTGTTTGTCACCGATATTTCATGATGATGATCTCCTCCTCAAGATTCTATATCATTTCATTCTTGATCGTCTTGATGATGTAATGCGAATAGGGACTGAGCTTGATTTTATGGATTATGCGTTGATCGCCTCCAAGTAAGGTAAACGTGCCAACAATCCAAGGTAAGTCATCAACCGGATGAGGTAGGTAAGTTCTTTTAGTTTTTTTCTTTCTTTTAATCCTTTGGTTTAGGTCACTACCATCTCCTAACTCTTTTATTTACTCTTTTTAATTTCTTTGTATAAAACTATTTCCTATTTTCTCCACCTTCTTAATCTACCACTTAACAATTTAACATAACTTATTTTTCCTTTTCTTTAAAGAATGAGAGAAGAACTTTAACCATTTTTAGTGAACTAAAGAGAACTTGCAAAAAGCTTTCATCGCTAGTCCCTCTTTGTGGATCACGACCCGCATAGCCACTCGCTATAGCGGTAGCATTGAGTACTTGCACTATCCATTATAAAGTTCTATATTTTCTATGTGCAGGTTCCAACTCAATCAGATTTTAGTGTCGTTGCCGGGGAGGGACGGTAAGTAACTCTTTTTTGTTTACTTTATTTATTAACTTTCTTCTCTGTCTGGGTGTACAGATTTAACAAGAAAATTTTTGTTGCGGTGAACATATAAGTGGCCTTGGACTTTACTCAAGAAAGCATAGCCCAGAAACTCTAAAATTTGCTACATTCCCGTGGCAATCTAGTAAACTACTAACCTGTATTTTTTGCAGGTTGGCTGAATTGCAAAGTGTAAATATCTGTAACTATTTATATTCTTGTTTAACTCACTGCACATTCATTTCTAATTCAATAGTAAAAAAGTTGATTGTAAATGCTAAAAATGGTTTAGACTTTGCATTTAGGCAAAGTATCTATTTCGTTACATTTTTCTATTTACTGTTGAAGATTGGTGGAGTCAAGATATGTGTGCATAGCATTTAGTATAAGGTTCATTCTTGTATGAAATATTGCTTGAGTGTTAAACTTTTTTATATACTTATACACTGCACAAAACTAAACTAAAAGTTTGTTCTGTAAATAAGATAAGGTGGGGAAGTCATTACCCTCCCTTAAACTACAAACAATCTCCTCACTCACTAACCTAAGCCTAAATAAAACTGAGTAGACGTTGGCCCTAGGGACATCTCGGACTCAAATAGGAAACTGACCTAAAGGGAAAGTTGATTAGAATTTGACTCTTACCAAATCGGTGTCAAAAGTTGGGGATTGATAAAGCGAAATCTCGAAGAACATTGATTTGGCATAATTAGGCCCGCTGCTTAGGCACGGATACCTCCCACTGATCTTTCCCCTACCTGGCCAATTAACTTGTGATCAGATTCTGCAATATACCCCCGTGGATAGTCTAACCAGTTAGGAGTCGTCTAAGCCTAAGGTCTACCCTAGCTTAGGTTAGTTTTTTCTCTTTCTATTTGTTTATTTGTTTGTTTTTCTTTGTTTGTTTTTGACAATTCTTGTGTGATATGGCTTATAACAATAATTTTTTCAATTTTAATGGTAATCCATATTGCACCCTGACCTCCTTTGACTAGGATATTACCAACCCGGCATATCATAAGTTCAACCAAGTATGTCGAATTAGTCTTATCCGAATCAATACATGCCCCAGTCCTAATACTATGAATAAAACTAGAATAATCATCACTACTCTTTACAGAGTTAATGGGGATACAACTCTCCCGAGCCATATTTTCAACCACCATTCCAACATTCAGCTTATAATTTTCCTAGTCGTGATAGAAGAAAATTGTAAGGCTATGAAAAGTATAGAAGCCATGATTGAGTCCCACGAACAAAAGCTGAAAATGATGAACTCACAATTCCCACAAGACTCCCAAATCTAAGATCCTTACTCTATGTTTCAAGTCCCACAACAAGAAGAACCTATGGACTCAAATAAGAGTATGGAAAGCCTGATTCAGTCCAAAAATAATTTTTCTAATCTATCAATAGGCTAGAAGTACAAATGAGTCGTTATATCAACATAGTAAAAGATAGGATGAGGAAACTCTATCTAACACATATTCGACCATTCCAGATTGCCCTAGCCATATTGATAGGAATGAAGAATCTTGGTATCTTTGAGACTTTGATCAAGACTCAATTTCATCACACAAATTTGAACTTCACCAATTCCAAACGTTAGACAAATTGGCAAGTTTTCCTTTCAATGAGATTGAACTTGAATGTAAATGTGACCCTGATTCCCAACCTTGTGATTCAATTTCCATTTTCGACTATGTTGACTCTGGTATCATTACCCAATTTGGACCAATTTCCGGAACCAACATTTATTCCCGTTTTTATAGATTTAGAAATTGAATCTCCAATTTAGATAGTCACATTCCATTGATGGGAGAAGAATGTGAATTTCAATTCTTTGATTTGGACTCAACTCTTGAACCAAAACAGACTCTCGAATCCAAAGTTAATTTTCCTGAGTTAGTAATGGTTCCCAAACCTATCACACTTAAATTCAAGTCAATTATTCCACCAAGTCACATTCTTTTATTGGATATAAGTACTGACCATAATGACTCAGTGATGATTTTTCAAGAATGATCATGTAAAGGGAATAAATTTCATGACAGGATCTTTCATGATCTTATTCATATTGAGAATAGTAATTATGTACATAGAAAAGCGGTCAATAAAGGTGAGTTCCGTGAACCACCACAATCTTGATTGGGTAGCAACGCTTGACCCAATCTGACCACCACCGGAACCATCACCTTAAGGTAAAATTTTCCTTCCCTTTCTTCTTTTTCATGCACTATGCATTCATTCATACATTAAAAAATAATACATGAGATAGATGTGGGGGAGGATTCTAACATAACATAGGTTTTCTTTTTATTTAAAATAAAAAATTAACATTTTCCTTTCTTAAAAAACCTTTTTGAAAAGAAAGCAATATTTGACATTTTTTTGTAAGAAATTAAGTCAATTTTAAGAAATAAAAGAATCATGATTAGGATCTCTTATATTTGGTTGAAATAAGATTATTTATTTGATTTCTAGAGTTAGGAAGAAAATTTGAAAAAGTAATTTAGTTTTGATTTTTACCTTGATAAAATATGCATGCTTTATACACTTACACACTTTAGGTTCAAAAACAAAGATTCTTATGCCTTATATAAAATATAAAAGAAAAAATGTATATTATATCAAAAATCCTCTGATTAAGTTGAGTATTTGTGCCCCATAAAGCATAGGTATTCACGCCTAAAAGTGGTTCATATAATAAAACTTTTAGTTTTGTGACCTTATTTGTTCGAGTCCTTAAGTCCTGGGGGTGTTTTCTCACCCTAAGACCGTCCGGTTTACGGGCTCATTACATGGGCAGATTAGAAAGTCTAATAGAACTAAGAAATAATACAACGAAAAATATAAATAAATAAATAAAATAAGGCATAAGAGTTAGAGTGAAAGAACCCTTAGTCAAAATTTCACGATCACAAAGGTGTATATGACTTAGGATAAAGTAATAAACTAGATGAGAAATATAGTTTGACTCCTTACCTTGATTGATAACAATTTTTTGAATAGAGACTAAGTTTAGGAATGAAAATTTCAATTTCTTATAATTATAGATTACTTGAACTCTTACAATAATACTTCAAATATTTTCTCTCCTTTTCAAAATGCTTTTTAAAATATACTAACACTTTGTTTCTCTTTCTTTATGAATTTTGTAGGTGTAATTTACTGAAAACCCTCATGAGACAAAACTCGTCCTCTAGGAGAAACCTAAAGGTTTAATGTCTTGTTGCGCATGCTCAGTGCAATCGAGTGATTAATTTTTTAAGATTAGTTTTGATGCTTTACTCGAGGGCTAGCAAAAGATAAGTGTGGGGTGTGAATGGTCACTATATTGCATATATAATGTCACATTCCCATATTTATTATCTAATAAATCATGTATTTAGTTTTATTTTGTTTAATAAAATGCAGGCCCATTACTAATATAGATGGAAAAGAAATGAGCCCAAAAGCCCACTTTAATTCTGATTTAATTAAATTTAAATCTTAATTAAAGATGGAGACAAATATTCAGGAGGATAGAGGCGATTCCAGCTGAAAATCAAAGCATAAAACCAATTAATTCGGATTTATATGAATCCAAATCAGTTAGCTTGAGTATCACCGAAGATCAGATCAAATCAAAGATCAAATAGGAAATCCAGTTGGACAAAAAGGATGAAATCAAACGAGAATCAGTCGCTCCCTGGATGTGGCGATTTGGCCAAATCCAAGCCGCGTTTCTGTGGCAATTTGGTTAAGATACAGGGAGCGTTTTGCCCCCTATCTTCTCACACTCTCCCATTTTAGTTTTTAACTATAAATACTGAAATTTCTTAGTATACAGAGAGCGATTAGACAAAGAAGGATTCTTAAGCTAGTTTTCATTCTAGGTTAGTGTAGGTTTTTATTTTTCTTTTCATGTAATTTTTATTTCTTTGTAAGCATAGTTAGACTGAGATTCATGTAAGATAGAGAGATTTATGTTGAGAGTGACACCGATGTAACCTCTTCCTTTCTTCCATCGTTTCTGCAAATAATAAAAAGGTAACTTGTTTATGTTTTTCTTGTTTTTATATTCTTCTTCTCTTTTCTATTTTTCCTCTTTTGGTTTTTGATGAGTATTCAAGCGATCTAGTAGCATCAATATAGCCTTATTGTGTGTTTGCCACTGATATTTTATGATGATCTCCTCCTCAAGATTCTGTATCATTTAATTCCTGATCGTCTTGATGATGTAATGTGAATGGGGACTGAGCTCGATCTTATAGATTATGCGTTGATCGCCTCCAAAGTAAGGTAAACGTGCCAACAATTCAAGGAAGTCATCAACCGGAAGAGGTAGATAAGTTCTTTTAGTATTTTTTCTTTCTTTTGAATCTTTAGTTTAGATCACTACCATCTTCCAACTCTTTTATTCACTCTTTTTAATTTCTTTGTATCAAATCATTTCCTATTTTCTCCACCTTCTCAGTCTATCACTTTCTTAACAATTTAACGTAACTTATTTTTCTTTTTCTTATAAAGAACGAGAGAAGAACTTTAACCATTTTTAGTGAACTAAAGAGAACTTGCAAAAAGCTTCTATTGCTAGTTCCTCCTTGTGGATCACGACCGGCATAGCCACTCGCTATAGCGGTAGCATTGAGTACTTAAACTACCTATCATAAAGTTCTGAAATTCTGTATTTTCTGTGTGCAGGTTCCAACTCAATCAAGCAGGCTGTAGTAGCAGCTTCATTTTTCAAGCACTTAAAAACCCGCTTTTGAAAAAGCAACCATTATTTCTGGATATGCATATACATCAATAATAAAGCATGTTCGTCCCAATACTCGGCATGTGTGGTGCTGCTCAAGAGCAGCTACCCTATACACTCTTTAGAGGTTTGGGCACCAGTAACCGTTGATTGGTACAGATCACCATACCCGCTAGGAACAATGTCTAGCTTAGGTTGGCAGATGGTTGCCAATCCATTAGTAACAATGGAATATGGAATATTAACTAAAGCGACAATGTTCGCTTTGATGAAAATGAACTTAACCTCGTTATGAAGCACTTTACCTGTTAAATTCTCTAGGTTTCCATGGTCACAGTCTTATTTAGATCATGAAGATGGACACTAATAATTGTGAATGTCATTTCTAGTATGATTCTATATCTAAGCTTTTGTATTGAGAAATTATTTAAAATATAAAACAGATAAACCCAACTCATCCAACCAAACCCACCATTCTACCAATGAATTATCTATTATAGTTTGCAAACCCAATTGGCTAATTTTCTCTGATAGACTTGCTCCTGTAGAATTTTCCGGATTTCGAAATGTCTCAAACCCTTGGGTAGTAAAAGAAAAGTGGAATGTTTTATTTATAGGATTGGATTTAATCGAATAAACCTCAAGAAAGTAGGTCTTTTAGTTACAGGCAGTGTTTTAAATATCGGATATCGGCGATATACCGGTCGGCAAAATTATGTACGGATATCGGATACCGGGTGATATATCGCGATATGGTACTAAATAACGGTTGATACATTAATAGTAAATACATATAAGACATTATTAAAAAAATAAGTTATTATCCAAACATCATATAAAAACATCATTGAAATATCATAACAAACATAGAATAAAATAAAACAATCTCTCAAGAAAAAAATAATAATTTATTATCCAAATAAGTAACTATAAGGGCCGATATATCGGATATTTCATCTCGGATATCGGCCGATATATCGGCCACGTGGCGATATATCGGCCAATATCGGTCCAAAACGATATCCGGTAAATTTTTGCACTTATCGTATCGTTTGGATAAAATACCGATATCTCGGCCGATATACAGTATATCGGCCGATATTTAAAACAATGGTTACAGGCCTGGCAAAAGAAAATATGAATTCAATGCTTTCTTTCTTTCTTTTTTTCTTATTTCTTTTATTATAAATCGTTAATGAACAGCTTAATTTTCTCTCTGTGTCTGATATTTCTCTAAAGCACAAATTCTATAACAAAATCGAACCTATGGATCCATGCTAGTCCAATTCTTCTATAATAATTTAATCCTTAGATTCAGAAGGAATACTAAACGCTCAACAGTCAGATCCCTCAACTCTGTTATAGATTATTTAGCTCCAAATGTATTGTGAATAACTTAGGTGCAAGTATTGTCTCACCATCCCCCTTCTAGCTCTTAGCTTGATATAACAATAATAATTTACATGATAAATTGATTTCAACAAAACCAAAGATATCTAAGTTTGAAAATCCACAATCTTTCCTCCTTTGGGTGGACTCCAACCTCATATAACAGAAACCACCAGAATCACCAACTTTTTTCCACCTGTCATTGATACAACTTTCTATGGTCTACCCTATCTTTACATGGATTAATACCTTCTATCAGACTTGAAGTAGACAACTCAATGACCTAATATCAACCAAACATCATTTGTATACTTCTATCTCCTAGATAGAAGACAATTAAGCAACAGGAGCCAAATACTTGTCTACGTCAAGCAATTGGGGAGAACTTAGCCAAGCAAAATATGATGGAGAACATGACAATGGTATCTCACTGAATTTGCCTTATGATTTTTTTTTTTTTTGGGAGAATGCGACTATTTTATCGCTTATGTCCTCCAATTTCATTATTATGCATGAATTAATTTGATTCAATAACTTCTGCAGATATAGATTATTGTATTAAGTATGAACATGGGCTTGGCCGCTCGCCCATGCTAAGCAAAATTCTTAAAATAGAGCTTGTATAATCTTACTAAGGATTGATTTGGTCCAAGGCATACTAGCTGAGTTATTTAACATTGGTTCATATACCCGACAAGTACATGCATAAGTTTGGTCCTACACATCTCCTTCTAGCTGAGTCATTTTATATGGGAGATACATGCAGACAGATATTGCTTAAAATATTAGTACTGGTAGGTACATGCATATGCATGTGATGAAGTATGATAGTTACATACATACTGAAGTGGGACGATGGGCTGATTTAGGGCTTGTGGTGGGATTTTGTGAAATAGGGAAAGAACAGTTAAATTAGGGTTTGGAATACGATCACAGGTCGCAACCCGGATCTCGGCTTCACCGCCTAGTTCGACTAATCTATGAGATTAATTCAAACAATACAATTTTCATTGGGAAATAAATTTTAAGCAAATAGTTAATAATTTTCAAAGTCTACTACATGATTATATATAGCTTACAAAACGTGCACCACAGGTATTGATAGAATCAAATCTAATCAAATCTAGATTTAAATAACTCAAAAATCTTAATAAAATTTATCTAAATCTAAATTAAATAAAATCTAAATCATGCCAAATCAAATCTAATCTTCTTCAAATCTAAATTCTAAATTTATATAAATACTAGTAAATCTGAGTCATCTGATTCCCATCATTCTCCCTGCTTGAAAATATTCATCTATGATGAATACAGTGATAAGTAAGACGGTAAGATGGAGACGATAAAAAGTTTCTTTGAGGACATGAAGATGAAGAAAAGAACGGAGAAAAAGAACGGAGAAGATCGGAGGAGGACGAAGTAGTCTTCATCGGCATGACGATGTGAAGATCTGAGCGACGACGACGAGGACTTGTGGAGACTGGACGGCATCGGATGGAGGTAGCGACGGTGATGCGACGACAATGCAAAGGTGGAGGCAATGGAGGCATATGGCAGTGACGATAGCGTGAATCTAGAGCTTGCAAATGGAAGTCTGAGGAGAGATGATGAACAGTTTTTTTCAGAAATTTTGGCTCTGATACCAAAATTGATATGGGACGGTGGGCTGATATAGGGCTTGTGGTGGGATTTTGTAGAATTGGAGAAGAACAGTGAAATTATGTTTTTGGGATATGATCACAGGTCGCAACCCGGATCTCGACTTCACCACCTGATTCAATTAATCTATTAGATTAATTTAAACAACACAATTTTCATTGGGAAATAAATTTAAGAAAATCATCATTAATTTCAAAGTCTACTATATGACTATATATAACCTACAAAACGTGCACCACACGTGCAATTAATGATAGGATCAAATCTAATCAAATCTAGATTTAAATAACTCTTAAATTTTAACAAAATTTATCCAAATCTAAATTAAATAAAAATCTAAATCATGCCAAATCAAATCAAATCTTTTTCAAATCTAAATCCAAATATAAATTTTAAATCTAAATAAATACTAGTAAATCTGAGCCATCCGATTCCCATCGTGCATGTATATGCACACACACTTGCAAAAGCATGTGTGAACGAGCACATAGCATATGATTGCATGATATGGATATGATCCAGGTCATTGAGTTAATCAATGTATTAGTGAGCCAATTGAAATATAACTACAGAAATCCTTTATTTAGTTAAGTGAAACTATGGTCCAAATATTAAATATAATTTATGGTTACTATAAAATGAATAAAATATGAATAATGTGCCTATAGATTTAATTGGACACAATTGTAAAACATATCATTTTGCGCCAAATTGATTGTGATGTTTATACATTAACATTTCAAAATCAAACTGTAAATGAATTTGACATTTATAGTATTTCAAAAATTCTAGTTACATTTCATTCTACTCTGTGCAATATGTGCAGGTTTAATTCAAGAGCACATCAATTCTCGCGTTTCAACACAAGATAAGGACCTAAACTCGGGACCTCTATAAGAAAGTGATGTGAAACGAAAGAGGGGGTCTAAGGATTTGGGAGAAGATGAGAGATGAAAGAAAATAACTAATGATTACCTAATGGATAAATGAAAAAAACCTTCTATCTTCCCGGATCTCATGCTTCACACTGCACGCTCCTCGATCTTGACCCGCTCAATCTTAATTTTACAGCTAAAATTTCACACCCAGCCATGGGCAGCACGCCTCTCAAGGGGGACCCAAGCAATGGAGCCTATAAATAGGCTTACAACTATTGACTTTTCTCCACATAACCGATGTGAACCTAAACTTGAAAACAAAGAATAAATAAAAGAAAAGGAAAAAAAAAGATACTAGACTTAAAATAAAATACAAATTTGATTCAAATGAGAAGCATGGTATTGATGTCCCCATCATTCCCGTCGGGTGGGAAACACTCGATCCCGTCGAGTATACATAAGGTGATGGTGGCTCGACACTGGATCTGGATCTGAAGTTATTGATTTTGTAACTGAACTTATTGATCTTATTGAGTCTGTTTATGATGCTTATGTCCTGATGTTGATCTCTCTTTAATGATCTCCTGACTAACTTGTATTGATCTTGTTTGTAACAGGAGATGGACTCTATTTAGAGAATTGAGGGTTCTTATTGGAGGAGACGTAGTTGCTCTGCTCATGTGGAGAGCACATGTGAGGATAAGCAACACACAAGAGGGCCTCGCACAAAGAAACATCAGTAGCAAATGACTTAGAAGAGGGAAGCCGAGGGAAGAAACACCGGTGGTGGAGTCTGTAGGATCACCTAGAGGGGGGGTGAATAGGTGATGGCTAATCTAATGGTCACTCAATGCCAAATAATGCGGAAGTAAAAAACTATTATGACCTAAACAAACTGTTTAACACCACGTACAACACAAGAGTGTAACCGAATTCCCCGTGAAGGGCTCTGAACTAACTTCTCAAGATTCCCCTAGATAAGGGTTGAGGTGCCGCGTTGGCTCTCTTGGTTGAATACAAGTGTTAGCAAACAAAGCCAAGCATGTATCAATTAAGCACAATATGAATATCAAGCATGTAAGGATAAGCACAATAATAGCATGCAAGATATAAACAAGAGACAAAGAGAGAGAGTGAGCAATCGCAAACACAAGGGATTTGTTTCGAGGTTCGAGCACACTTGCTCTACATCCCCGCCTTCGACACACGAAGAATTTCCACTATAATCGATCCCACCGGATCACTCGATGCCGCAACACCTACAACTCTCGGACTCTTTAGCCCGTACACACCGCAAGCCCACCAGCTCCCCGAGGCCGCACCTCAAACAAGGAGTTCACACACGAACTCGAAACCACCGAGTCCCCACTAGGACCCGAAACAATGCGAACACACACGTCCGCCTCCTCAAAGAGCAAAGATGAACTTTGGTGATCACAACTCTTAATCACCTAAAATCCTCTCACAACACACACGTCCGCCTCCCACAACTCAAATTATTCATATAAATATTCATCAAATACCTCCAATAATATCGAGCATGTCATAACCACCTTCATAAAAGTTTCATTTGGCACCAAAAAGGAAATTTTGCCATCCTCTCTGGTATGTAGTTATGGTCATTCTTTTTGTGTTAGAATGAAAAACCAATCAAAATACCATATGCTATTGGCTTTATCAATGGTCATGTCATTAAAATCTGTTGAGTGCTAGGAGCACAAGTAAAAGTTAAGGAAAAAGAAAACAAGCTCCAACCTTCCCACTTTCCTAGTGGTGAAGGCAAGCAAGAAGTTGGATCATAGTTCAGAAATTTTGCCTATGAATCAACGAAGCACAAAGTCAACGACCAAGATTAGCATTTATGGTTTAGAATGATTATTGCCAACACAAGTTGGAGCGGAAATGTTCTAAAGTACTTTGTTTCTATCATTGATGCAGGGTTTGGATTTTCAATTTTATGTCCCAAACTATAGAACTAAGCAACTTGTTATTTTCCTCTGTTGATATTGCTTCTACTTGATGCTTAGGAATAAAAAAACTTAAATCACCTGATGTTTTATATTTGAGCCCTCCAAATGTTGTAGATCAACTTCAACAAAGCAAATAGTCAAATAAGATGCCTAATCATCAAATTCCAAAGAATTTGCCTCAAATCCTTTCGTAAGTAGGCAAGTCTATCCCATATGATTTAACAAACTAGTATACTTGTGATCTAGGGCAATGTTGATGTTTGAATGAAAGAGAACACTTTACGGGATTGATTTGATACCATAATTTGGCAATAGTACTATCTATATTTATTTCTAAGCAAAACTCCCCTTTTTTTTATGACGTGCCTGCTTCTAAGTTTAAGAAAAGTAAAAAAATCTGAAGAAAAAACCACCCCACTCGACCTTCTCTTCCTCATTCAAACATGCCTGCTCCTTTTGTCGCCACCTCTCTCTCTCTCTCTCTCTCTCTCTCTCTCTCTCTCTCTCTCTGGTTTATGCTTTTCGGTTCCCTCTCAGTGTTATGCTTTATGCTAGAAGACCAAAGTTAAGGAGGATGACAAGACAACACAGAGTCCCAAGGTAAATAACCCATTAAAAAAACAAAAATATCATCCCACCAAAAATCCTCTTAATTGTGGATAAGTTGGTAGCTATAAAAAAAAATTAATTCAAATCATTATTTTCTCTTCTTTTTTTTTTTTTTTTGAAGTTCTTTTCCTAGAAGGATAATCCCACTTGAGTCTCTTGATAATATTTCTTTTGAATCTCGTAATAATATTTCTCTTCTCATTTACCAAATTTATGATGTTTTATTTTTTAAAAAATTGAAAATATTTCTTTTCTTTTCTTTTTTCTTCTTTCCCTAAACGATAAGCCCACTTGAATCTCTTGATATGTATATTATATTTAGAAAATCTATATAATTTTTCTTTATTTTAAAATTAGAAACTATTTCTTTTCAAGTATTTTGGCCCCATAAAAACCATCAAACTATCCTTCTTTTCGTTACCCATAAAAAAATTATACATGTAAGTAATAAAACAAAATTATATTTGTTTTCTTGGTTACACTATAATTGCATTACAAACGTGCTAACTGAACAACGAATAATAATGATGATGATGTGCCTTTTAATATTTCCAATAAAATAAAATAACCAATTAAATATGCATTTTGAGTGGGGCTTCAATTGAAGCGAGCATGTAGAATTTTCTATAATTGATGTGGTTGGTAACTAACGTACTTTTTAGTAATGTAATAATAAACTAAATGATACTAGAGTAGTGTTGAGGCACTTATATGCATCAGAATTCAAATAGAATATCATTGGGAGAGGGTTTGTAATATAAATAATAAAGATAGTCTTCATTCTATTTGAGATCGGAAAAGAATAAAAGAAGAATTTTTGAGTTAAAGACACTACTCATGATTTCTAAGTAGCCAGCTTTCATGTTAATTATTTTTTCTTTCTTCTTAACGTACTTTAGGAAATATATTCAGATATTTGACAAGTAGTAGAATGAGAGGATATAGAATCTCATGTTCATGGTAATAATATAAATAGGTGATATTTCATATTTGACAAGATTTAGACAGTGGATAAAAAATCTCAAGTTCCTGGTTATAACATAAATAGTAATGAGTAATATAAAATCTCATGAAAATGTTATTCTTTACCGGCTTTTAGATATAAGTTTCAAAGATCGCTCTATTTAAAAAAATTATAAATTAATGATTGTAAAAACATTTTTAAAAATTATTAATTATTTTAATCTAAACCAACTGATATAGTTATACTCTAATCATGCAGATGCCTACCATAAATAGTATTGTTTATTGACTAGGATTATAATGTCATACGACCTGACCGAATTAAGTAACCTTCTAATCTAAATTAGTTGTGAATATTTAATTTGCTGCATTAAATCATCTATTTTGTAGTAATTTGCTGTGGGTAAGAATAGAAACTATAGATCACCTAGAGGGGGGTGACTAGGTGATGTGCTAATCCAATGCAAACAATGCGGAATTAAAAAGTTATTACACAAACTAAAACTATCACACAATGTATAACCAAAAAGTGAAGCCGAATACCCAGTGAAGGGTTTTGAACTGCTCCTCAAGATTCCTCTAAACTAAGAGTTGAAGTGCAACTATAGCCCTCTTGGTTCAATACTAGTGTGAGCACAAACACAATATCAAGCATGTAAAGAATAGGCAAGAAATAAGAGCATGCAAGATATTAAACAATCCCAAGCATATATGACAATTAAGCACAAGTAAATATCAAGCATATAAGAATGTAAACAATAAGAGCATGCAAGATATAAACACAAGTGAGTTAAGAGTGAAAATACATCTAGAGGGGGGTGAATAGGTGTACTTGCTAATCTAATGATAATGATGTGGAATTAAAAACTATTTAAGCAAACTAAAGTTATTAAACAAAACACACAAGGTATAACACAAGAGTGTAGCCGAATTCCCGGTGAAGAGCTCTAAACTATCTCCTCAAGATTCCTCTAGATTAAGAGTTGAGGTGCCAATATGGCTCTCTTGGTTGAATACAAGTGTGAGCAAACAATCCCAAGCATATATCTATTAACCAAAATATATATCAAGCATATAAAGAGATACACAATGTAAGCATGCAAGATATGTAAACACAAGTGAGAGAGAGCAATCGCAAACACGGGAGAATTGTTTCGAGGTTCGAGCACCCTTGCTCTACGTCCCCGCCTTCAATACTATGAAGCATTTCCGCTAAAATCGATCTCACTGGATCACTCGGTGCCGTAACACCTACAACGAGTTCACACTAGAGCTCTTGAACCCGCAAGTCCCTAACTTGTTCCCGCAAGAACAACACACGCAAGCGCACTAGTTTGCCGAGGCCGCACCTCTGCACCAAGCTCCCACAAGAACTCGTCACAAACACGAACACGCAAGTTCGCCTCCTCAAATACAAAGATGAACACTTGGTGATCTCTACACTTTGATCGCCTAAAAACACTCTCACAATAAAGATCCCTAAAGGATTGATATAGCAATGGAAAGCTCAAGTTGGTGTGAGAAAAACTAAATAGAGTAGTGGAGGAAAACTCAAGAAATCATTTTTGATAACACTCTTAAAAACTCTCCTTTTGATATGGAAGTATTAGCCCTAAAATAAGTGGAGAAAACCTATGAAAGAGACGGAAAAAAAACTAGCTTAAAACCCCACTCAAAATCTTAGGTAAAACAGGCCAAAGGAACCTCATTTTATAGGGATAGCCGTTGGAGGCCAACTCAGCAGCAGATTCCGCTGTTGATTGACCGGCCGGTCGGCCAACAGTCATATTTTTTACCGTTGCAGCCTACCGGTCGACTCGAACGTGCCTGGGCTTTGACCTACCGGTCGATCGCCCAGTCGACCGAGGCCGATCCAGGAAGCACAGCTCTCTGGACAGTCGACCGGCCCACTAGCCAAATGGTTGTGCACGTTCTGTGCACATCGGTCGACCGCCCGGTCGACCGACTTCTGGCTCGATCGACTGCCAGAAAGCCTGGTCTGTAAATCTTTTGGGATTAAAACTTGATTAAATAAATCCTTATAAATTCCCATAAAATCACATAAAATCTACAAAAATAAGTTCATTAACATACTTTGAAGTACAAATATGTGTGATCAACAATCAACACATATTACAAACATTTTGAACCATTTTTGTAATATAGAAATTTTGCCTTAAATAAACATCTGTATTTTTCAAAAACAATCTTCAATTTGAAAAATATTTTTCCAAAACTTCTCCAAACACAAAAATAAGATATTTTAAACACTTTTGAAGCTTAGTGTGTATGGATATGATTCAATACACATATAAGATGAAATATCTATGTTTTTGACAATAAGCACTAAAATAAGTTTTGATAAATCCAAAACTCAAACATATGATGTAAAAAATATTAAATAAGTTTTTCTATACATTTGAACTAACAATGTGTATGGATGAAATCTAAAGCACATATAAACTATATAAACTTATTTTGATGAACTCTAATCATGAAACATAAAGATACATACTATGAAGCTCAAAACCAAAACGGTATTTTCTAAAATCAAAAACTATTTTAAGAAAACACATGTAAATCTTGTGTGTGTATGAGCTTGAGCAATCCACAACTAATCTATCCTTTATATTTTATCTAAAAAAACAAATCTTAATACTTACAAACACGACATAAGTCTTCTCAAAAATCTTTTCTTGAAAATCTTCTTCTTCTTGACTTGGTCCAAACCTTGATCTATAAGCTAGACTCCTCTTGAGTACTTGATGCGATCTTGATACGCGAGCTCTTGAATCAACACATGCTAGCTTCAAAACTTGACTTTGAATCTTTTGTTGAAGCTAAACACCAACTAAGATCTTCATTAAATACTTGAAACTAAATAGACACAAGATCATTAGTATTATAACTACATGAGTTAATCATCATCAAAACTAGAGTGATGGGCCTTTGAGCCAACAAGAGGGAGATAAGCAATCGCAAACACATGAGATTTGTTTCGAGATTCGAGACACTTGCTCTACGTCCCCGCCCTCACCGCAATGAAGAATTTCCACTAAAATCGATCCTGCAAAACACTCGGTGCCGCAACACCTACAACGAGCTCCCTTAAGAACTTTTGGACTCGCAAGTCCCTAACTTGTTCCCGCAAGACCAACACAACGCGAACGCGCAAGCTCGCCGAGGCCGCAACCTCTACAACTCCTTCTCAATACAAAAGTTGGAACACTTGGTGATCCCTTCTCTTGATCACAAACAAAAACTCTCACAACAAGGATCTTATTAGGATTGGATATAGCAATGAAAAGCTCAAGCTTGTTGAGAAAAGCTAGATAGATTTGAAGTGAAAAACTCAAGAAAAAGCTTTTGAAAAAGTCAAGAGAAACACTCTTGATAAACTCTCTATTTGATATGAAAGTTAAGCTCAAAAACATGTTGAGAAACTCTGTAGAAGATAAAAAAAATAGGCCCTTGAAAACACTTGTGAAAATCTTCTTCTTGAAACTGGCCCAAAAAACCCCAATTTATACAGCTCAGAAAACTAGCCGTTATAGGCTCTGGATGGCTTGTCGGTCGACCGGCCTGTCGACCGGCCAAAGGTTAATTTTCTGATTGTTGGGGTTGCCGGTCGACTGCACCTAAAACCCAAAGAGTTACAACTCTCTGTCGGTCGACCGCTCGATCGACCGAGCCAAGCCTGAGAGTGGGCTTGAGCCAGTCGGTCGACCACACTTGGGCTCGTGCATGTGTGCACGTCGGTCGACCGCAAGCAGATCAAAAACCAATTTTGAACATCTTTTTAAATACATTTTAAATACAAATAAATCTCCATAAATTTCACAAAAATAAGTTCATGTAAATACAATGTAGCACAAATATATGTGATCAAAAATCAACACATATTACAAACATGTGAAATATTTTTGAGATATAAAAATTTAGGCATAAACCAAAACCGGTATTTTCAAAAACCAACTTAAAAGAAAATCCGATTTTTCCAAAACTTATATAAATACAAGAACAAGTTATTGAAACACATTTAAAGCACAATGCATATGGATAGAATCCAATACACATAATAAATAATATAAACTTGTTTTTGCAATATGCATCAAAATAAGTTTTGATAAAAACAAAACTTAAATACATGAACTAAATTCATCAAAATAAGTTATCTAAATAATATGAAGCAACAATGTATATAGATGAAATTCAATACACATTTAAACTATGAAAACTTGTTTTGATGAAATCTATTCATGAAACCGAAAGATGTATTCTTGAAAATCAAAACCAAAATGGTTAAACTAAAAACTAAAACTATTTAACATGAAAATAATATACAAATTCTGTGTATGTGTATGAGCTTGAGCAATCCACAACTAATCTATCCTTTACATTTTATCTCAAAAAAAATTTTAAACTTACAAACTCGACTCAAGTCTTCTTAAAAATCTTCTCTTGAAAATCTTCTACTCTATCTTGACATTATTCAAATTTGATCCATAAGCTAGACTCCTCTTTGAGTACTTGATGCGATTTTGAAGCGTGAGCTCTTGAATCAACATGTGATAGCTTCAAAACTTGACTTCGAATTTTTTGTTAAAGCTAAACACCGACTAAGATCTTGATTGAATATCTGAAACTTAATAAACACAAGATCATTAGTACTATAACTACATGAGTTAATCATCATCAAAACTAGAGTGATGGGCCTTTGGGCCAACAGAAACCATTTTTCCTTTAAGATTTAAACACTATAGATTCTCACATGTGGATGAATACCAAATCCATCCAAATCCTTATATGAACATGAAAATATGAATAATTCCTTTTGAAATAATGATTTTCTAACTCAAACTTTGCAACTCAAAATAAATGTAACTCAAGAGTCTAGGATGTGGGGTTCATGCATTGTTTTAAATATCGGCCGATATACTGGTATATCGGCTGAGATACCAGTATTTTATCCAAAATGACACGATAAGTGTAAAATTTTATCGGATATCGTTTTGAACCGATATATCACCAAGTAATATATCAGCCGATATCCGAAATGAAAATATCCGATATATTGCCTCGTGACGCATTTGAGGAGCTTCTACAAACACATTTAAGGAGATTTTATAAAAAGTAAGTAACCCCTTTGAGCTTATGACCCTAAACTTGCATTAAGTAGTTTCATATGATTTATGTAGGCAATCACATGTATATCTTCACCCGAAACGACGTCCGATTTGACGTCCGGTATTTAGTACCATATCGCGATATATCACCCGATATCCGGTATCCGATATCCAATATATAATTTTACCAACCGATATATTGCCGATATCCGATGTTTAGAACACTGGGTTCATGCCATGTGTATTGCTTAGGACTTCAGATGTCCTTGAGTTAAAAAGATTAAGTTAGACTAGCATTTTGTTTTTTTAAGGAAAATAACGAATTTAACTCATCGACTTGCATCCCTCTTTAGGCCCGTGCATTTTACTGCATGGGCAAGAAAACTAGTTTAAGTCTAATCAAGTGTCTAATCTAATGGTAGTATCCTCTCTGCTGTCGACTTCATAATTTTTACCAGGTCGCTTTTCTAGCTCCCACCAAATATCCAAAAATACATGCCAAAAGATCTAGCTAGAAATATTGGTGAGCTGCTCATATAACTCTATGAGTGCCACAATTCTACAATTTTCAAGTCCAATTGATGATAAGGTAAAACATAATCCTCATAAGTCATAACATCCTTTTCATCTGTTAGTTAAAATCATGCAAAGTTGTATACTTAAATAAAATAATTAACAGCAAGCAGCTAAAATCGTGCACTTCTCCATTACTGCTATAGTATTTTAAAATTTCTAAATGATAACAATTATTAAAATCACTGTGTTTTGATTAAAATAAGGAAAGGGGAATTTTTTTTTTTTTTTTTTTTAGTAGCTCAAATTAGGGTACTTACGCTGTCTCACGCCACCGACGACTCTGGTCACCTGGTCGAGACGGTTCAGGTTCGATGACGCCTCCTTAACGGGTTCCAGATCGACAATCGCCTTCTTAACGGGTTTCGGATCCGAAAACCTGGCCTCCTCCCCTTGGGGTTGATCGCGAACTTGGAGGCCTCGAAGAGGAGCAGCCCGATCGCCGGAAGAAAGAGAAGGACCGGCCACCACCGCCTCAAAACCCTAGAGAGTCGACGGAGACGTCCGTCATCGGATCGGAACCCTGGCTTCTTGAGCTTACGGCGGACTCGGACCCTCATTCTTCCGGCGAGCTCGTCGGACTCGTCGTCGGAGACGGAGATCGAGATGTTGTTAAATAACGACGAAGACATTATCAGCACGAGACAGAGGAATGGATTGAATTTTTTTTTTTTCCCTTACTTTTTTCCTCTTTTTTATGTTTTATATGTTTTATTTTCAGAAGAACAAAGGAAAGATATCTCAGGTTCGGTCCCGGGAGCTCGAGTCAAGGGAGGAGAGACCGAGCGAAAAGGAGGAAAAAAACACACAGGTCGGTAATACTTAAAGGCTAGCTGGACCGAAGTCCATGTGACCCGATTGTGACCATTCCCCCCTCAATTTCTAATTTTGGCATACTTATATTTTGGGCTGGAGATATTCTTTATTTTTTTTCCATTTTCTCTTTTCTTGACCAATGAGATGGATTTTTAAATTTTTTAAACACTTTTAATCATAATCTTAATCATAATGTATTTTCCGCAAAATTTTTAAACAGATTAGATATTGCAATAAAATTTAAGTTTCAATACAAGGACTTGATATAATTTTTAGACATAAACACAGAACTTTAGCATTATAACAATATAGATGGGTCAAGTAATGCTATTTGTACTATTTTTTTATACTACATTATATTACTACTCTATGAATTATGAGTCACACTAACAATTAATAAAGGTAAGAACCACAATTCATGGTGTGACCCATAATTCATAGAGTGGAATGTGACACATAATTCATAAAGTAGTAATATAATGTTGTACAAAAAATAGTACAAATAGAATTACTCTGAAAAAAATCAAGTGTTTTTGAAATCTATGAAAATAGTAAAATCCAATATATCACATAGCAAGTGATTTGCTTAAGCTTAAACTCTAGTATTTCGTTGGCGGTTGTTGGGTCTATTCGGAATCTCTATTGATTTTCTATTGCTCTTCAATTCATCAACATATGCAAGGCATGCAACACGTTTCAAAAATTGAAATCGGTTCATAGTATTTAGGTTTGAAATTTAGATAAGGAGGACGTTAAAAATAATTTGATTGTTTGGATAAAAGGTCTATGCCACTCGGCACCAAGATGAGAAAGTTTCTTGATTTTATGCAGATATATCCTTGCATGATGATTGTTGTGCGCTATGCGGAAGCACCACCAATTGTTGTTAAGATCAGAACGAAAACACGTCTAGAGATTAATCACAAATATAGCAAAAAAGAGGAGAACAAAGATTTAATGAGGTTCGACAATTTACCTACGTCCCTCGGGGCAGAAGGGAGAAGATTTTTATTCAATACTCAATGGTTTACAACTTGATATAATTGATCACAGAGAATCTCATATTTATAGTCAGAGAAAGAAAACCAAATACCCAGAATTTGGGTCAAAAACGGAATCAGAATTCAACATGAAACATATCTGAATTCATATTGGATTCATCAATTTTGACCCAGAGTTTTCAAAAGCTCTAGTGGAGCTTTCGAAAGGTGCCTTCACGAGAGCAAGCATATCTCGGATCTTTTGAAAGCTTCAGCTTTCGAAAGCTTGGTATCAAGTTTCGAAAGTTGTCCCTGAAGTGAAAAATAGAGCTCAACCATCATCTCTCTCTCGTTTCTTATCAGAATTCAATGATTCAAAAATTACTGAAAAGATCTTCGAGTTACCTAAACTCCTATATAGACACCAAATTCATCTGAAATCTCAGTCAGTCTACGTCTACCAAAAACATCAAGTGGGTCCTGCATTTTCAATATAAGACTAATGATACTCTACTTTGTGCTACTTCTTTTCCAAGTTAATTCCAATTGAGTTTTAAAACTCCATTTTTTATCTTTTCCTCTACAATTCTCCACCTCGATAAAGTTTTTCAAATCTGAGAACATATCAAATCACTAATTTCAAATCAGCAAACGGGCTGCACCGTGAAGGCTGCCTAATTACCCCCTGTACACAAGATCAAGCCATATGTAGTTCATCCAAATGACCTCATAAGGTCTCAACGCACTGAGATATATGGAGTAAGTTCTTGCAATGATTGAACTTAGTCTCTGAACCACCTTGGTAAGTATATTCGCGGGATTATCTTGGTGTTGATTTTCTTCAACTCAATATCACCCTTATCAAGAATCTCCATACAAAGTGAAATCTGACATCAATGTGCTTAGTCCAAGCATGATAGACTTAGTTCTTTGCCAAATAAATCGCACTCATGATATCGCATGGATTTTCAAAAAAATCTTGTTCAAACCCAAATCATCCAATAGCCCTTGAAGCCAAATCACCTCCCTTACGGCCTTGGTCACTGCCATATACTCGGCCTTCATTTTGGACAATGTCACAGTAGACTGTAAAGTAACTGTTAACTCACTGGTGCCTGAGACAATTGTGTTGGCCCAAAGGCCTTCCACCCTAGTTTTGATGATGATTAACTCATGTAGTTATGTTTACTAATTATCTTGTGATTTTAGTTACAGATCATTAATCAAGATATTAGTTGGTGATTGCTTCATAAAGAGGAGTTGGAAGCCTTCACTTGGTGATTCCGGTGCCCGAGCTTCAAGATCATACCTTTGCACTCGGTGGATCACGGTTTGGATCGAGTCTACTTGAAGATGGAGATCGTCAAGAAGACTTAGGTATCCTAATTTAGATAGTGTGTTTAGATCCATTTGTAAAGCTTAGTATAGTTGATATGCTCAAGTACACAAACACACACGTTTTATGTTTGGTTTTTCGGTTTTTAGTTTAACCGATATTTATTTTCATGAATAGATTGATCAAAACAAGTTTAAATGGTTTATATGTATAATAGATGTATTCTAGTTATACATGTAGGCTGTCTAAAAATGACTAACAGACCAGCCATTAAGGAAGCAGAGTCTCAAGCTCTAGACGCGAGAAATCGATGCTCGCGTCTCAGCATTAAGACGCGTTGGCTCTACACCCGCGTCTCAACGTTCAGACGCGTCGGCCCGAAGCCCGCGTCTCAGCATCAAGACGCGTCGGCCCGAAGCCCGCGTCTCAGCATCAAGGCGCATCGGCCCGACGCCCGCGTCTCAGCATTAAGGCGCGTTTGGCTCGACGCCCGCGTCTCAAACATCAAGGCGCGTTTGGCTCAGTGCCCGCGTCTCAGTTGCAACTGCCCTGATTGCGGGGCCAGTCACCGCGCATGTAGCGGGTAGTGGCCCCTCATTCGGGAGCGTTTTCAGGAGGCACCTTCACCCCCTGAGACCCCTATAAATAGCCTTGTTTGCTATGAAGAGGGGGGAGGAGCTTTTGGAGAGATCGAAGCTTGGGCGAAGATCGGAGTTTTGAAGAGAGAGAGCTTTGAGATAAGGCATCATCAAAATCGATCGAATCCAGGCAGGAGGATCATCAAGAGAGAAGCACGACTCTTCAGCGAGCTTACTGAGTACTAGCCGCTCTTCGCCTACCTCCTCTTTGAGAGTTTTGATAGACGGAGCTGAGTTACTCTTTCTACCGACCGAAGAGAAGACCCCCGACGGTCCAGGACGGTCATCTGGTCAACGGAGAACAAGATTCACTCTCCATCGCCACACGAAGAACCCAGCCTTAAACAAAGGGAAGATTCAGACATCCTCCCTCCCTTGTAACTGGAAAAGAGGGAAGAGTAGTTCTTTTGGTTGTAATCGTTTCGCTTGAATCAAGGAAATCTTTTACAGCTAAAACCACTTTCTCCGACCACCAGGATTTTCCGGCCCCGTACAAGAGATGGCGACTCCGCTGGGGACTACCTTCGTTACTGACGAGCGCACCGTGGTGCAAGATGACGTTCTCCGTAAGGGGAAAATGGTCGAATCCCTCGTCGTCGAGTTCGACCAGGCGAAGTATGAAGAGTTCCTCTCTTCTGGCTCCAAGAGCCCAAAGACCCGCGTCTGCCGCAGGGTCTCAAGTGGACAGCCCCCTGAAGCCCAATCTGAGGCTCTGTCGGGTGCTCCTGCTGCCCACTGTGCCAAGTTTGGTTCACGCGCCGACGCCTCCCAGAAGGCCCGCGTAACCTCAGACTCATCTGCTGCGATCAACCGCGTCGCGCAGAACACACGCGCCAACGCCTCTCTGAAGGCCCGCGTGGTCCCCGGCACATCTACTGGTGCGATCGACCGTGTCGCACAGAACGCCCGCGTCAGCGTCTCTCAGGAGACCCGCGTGGCAAACACCCCTGGTTCTACAAACCAGGAAGTTGTTGGCTTCTCTCTTCCTCCACGGCGCAATCGGAATGCCGAGCGTCGACAGAGAAGACGCGCGCGTCAACACTCGGTCGGAACCGTTGGTTTTCTGACTGGGGTTGAACGCAGCGTACGATCCGATGCCTTGCCCGCACCTCGTCCAGTGCGAGAGGTCCGTGTTTGGCGACCCAAACGCGAGACTCCCCAAGTTGAGCCTTCTGAAGACCAACTTGCCAAACGCCAAAGCGAAGCTTCTGCATCTTATCAAACGCAGGAAGCACGCGCCCATAGGCGTGGGGCCCAGCAGCCCACTCTCTCCCAAGTCTTTCTGCTCCAACGCAGCAGACAGCAACGCGAAAGTCGCGTCTCATATCAACAGAGACGCCAGACGCGCGTGACGCAGCCGCGACGCAACAGCCGCGTTTCTGAAACCTGTGTCCAGGCTGAACAGCACATGACTGTCTCCCGTCGTCGACGTTGCGAGACCAGTCTCTTTAATCCCCCTCCCACAGATTTGAGGGATTATTTGACAAGGAAAAGGAGTGCCAATCAGACCACTTCTCCATGCTGCTGTCAACAGCTCATCCAGATGCTCTCTGGATGCCATTGTGAGTCAGGCGTGCACCAGCCGTCTTTAATTAGACAGCTGACCCTGATTCCTCCGTCAGCCAAGAGAAGACGCTCCCACAGGAGGAGAACCTTCTCAGATGGTGAATACCCGGAGCTTACTGCAAACATGACTAGCAGAAGCAAGGGAAAACAACTAATGGTCAACTCAGAGGAATCTGACTCTGAACCGGAGGGGGTGTATCAACACACTCGCACCCGGACAGGGGCCATTCCCCCAATTGACTATAACGCCTTAGCCCGCGGCATTAGAATGGGTGGTTCTCACTCCGCTATAGTGGAGTCGCAGGCTTCAAACTCTTCCGTCGAGAAGGAGGCTTCCGCCTGCATGGCCGACACTCCTGAGGAGACGACCAGGCGTTTAGAACAGACGCAGAAGCACCAGATGGATATAATCGCCTCTCAACAGAGATCCATTGACTCCCTCAAGCATATGCTTGAGAAATTGCTTGAAGAAAGAGCAAGATCTCCTCCTAGACGACCGAAGGGAAAGGGAGAAAAGGAGGAAGCCCACCCTCTGAATCTTCTGACGAGACACGACGATCTACCTCGGATGTGTCCAAGCCCTCGTCGCAGGCAAGAAGTGACCAGACCCCGGGAAAGGCTCATGCTAAAAGAATGAGTCAGCTGGAGCAGCGCCTCGAGGCCCTTACCAACCGTAAAGGCCTCCAAGAAGCTGGAGTAGTCCGGCCCTATCCGGCCGAGTGGGACTTAGTCCCGTACCCTCCTAAGTTCAAGGCTCCAACTCTCCAAGCATTTGACGGGAAGGGGTCACCCAACCAGCACATCTACTACTTCAAATCCCAGACCGGGAATGTGGTAGATAACGATGCCATCTTGGCGCGACTGTTCATCGGCACCCTGAAAGGGTTGGCCTTTGAATGGTTCATGAAACTCCCAGAAGGTTCAATCAAGAACTGGGGCGACTTGGAGAAGTTGTTTCTGACACGCTTCTTCGAAGATGATTCGGAGGTCACAATGCCTACCCTTTTAGCTACAAAACAGCGAAAGGGAGAGTCCGTCAAGTCTTTCGTAGAAAGATTTCGGAACATGGCACTCCGATGTCCAAGCAGCATGACCCAGGCCACCCTGGTGGAAACATGTCGCCATAATCTCCAAACCTCACTCCTTGCTCAAATAGGAGTTGCTGAAAGCCGCACCTGGAAACAATTAGTCCAGCAAGGTGAACAGGCTGAGGAGATTGTCGCCCGCGTCAGAGCGGAAGAAGGCAAGCCCAGGCCAGAAAGGTCGACAAGGCGTGCACCAGACACATCCCTCCAAACCAAGCGGAAGGATAATTTGGCGACGGAGACCAAATCTCTCACCAAACCTCAAACAGGCAGGGCAAGTGGCTCTTCAAGCCAGCCACGCCCCAACAAACAGTATTCCTTCAAGGAGGAACACGTCGATTCGCTCTTCAAGCTACTCAACAAGAGCAATCGACTGAAGCTCCCTGAAATTAGGCGCCCGGAGGAAGCCGGCAAGACCGACAATCCCACCTACTGCTTATACCACAGGATGCTCGGACATCCTACCAAAAGCTGCTATGTCTTTAAGGACATCCTTCAAGCTCTGATTGACGCGGAGGTATTAAAACTCCGACCGGAGCAGAAGAAGATGACGGCCAACATGACGTCGATTCTCCAGTTTGGGACACGACCCCCGACACCCGTGGGGGTGATCTCTGTCCCGAAAGGAGAACTGAGGGTGGTCAATACAGACCCTCATCAGCAGCAGGAGAAAGGCTTGGTACCCGTCCCTACACCTCGAGGGGAAATCATGTGGGTCCACCCTGACCTCGTCGACGAGCAACAATGGACGACTGTGACCAACAGGAAGTCCAAAGGCAAAGGGAAGACTTCATCTTGCCATGTGATATGCGCTTCCTCTCGAGAAGCGGACACTGATGTTCCCTCGCTGACTGACTCAGAAGAGGAAACAATAGTCCTGGCCGCAGAGCCCAGCCAACCTACGGCGGGGACCCGTTCAGGACAGGCATACTTGAAGCAGTACGGCGAGACAGCAGCGGCTTCTCCGCAACCAGCCGTGGAACCAGCCAAGCCCTCCTCTAAACAGCCTGGGGAGAAGCAGAAAGAAACTCGGTTTCTCGAGTTCTTGCGAAAGGTGTAACGGAAGGATCCTCGACACCTTACAGTTTTGATGTCTTGGCTCAATTAGCCAACATCCCGGCACGCATTACCTTGTATGAGCTCCTGAGGCTATCAAAGTCAACCAGAGAGGCTCTACAAGAAGCTTTGGCCAATGCTGAGGTCTTCATGACTCGCGTGCCAAGGGAGGAAGATGTAGAGGATTGCCTCCACGCCTCCCCAAATGCTCCCTGCATCACCTTCACAACAGATGACATGCAGGTTAAAGGGAAGCATGACCGACCCCTATACTTCACAGGGTATATTGGGTCATCCGAGGTGAACCGCATCCAGGTAGACCCAGGGTCCGCGCTGAGCATCATACCTCGCCGGGTTATGCAGTTTCTAGGCATTCCTACCCATCGTCTGAGCCCTACCCAGACGACTATTTACGGGTTCAATGCCAACAGCTCCCGCCCAATGGGGAAGATCAAGCTCAAATGCCAGATCGGGAGCCTCAAGTCAGAAGTGACGTGTTACGTCATTGACGCGGACACTTCCTACAACCTGTTGCTGGGACGACCATGGATTCACCGCAATTCCATCGTTCCCTCTACTCTCCACCAAGTCATGAAATACATTGACGAGAGTGGACAGGTCCGAACGTTGATTGCCGAAAGGCATCCGTTTAAAGGGGTTGAAAATTATTTCACGGACTCCCTCTTATATCAGGATCCGGAGGAGACTAATGAAACCCCACAACCAGAGGAGCCAGACTCTGGTAATGAAGCTGACATTGAGCCTGAGAAAGAAGAGTGCCTGTGGGAGTTGGAGCCCATTGTAAAGAGCACTAATAAGCTCGATGTTGATACCACCGACGATGCGGGTGGTTGGTACATTAATGAAGATTTAGACTTTGCGTATTTTCCTGTGTATGTTTCCGATTCAATACCGTCGGATACCACTACCGACGTGGACGATGACCTCTGGTCGGCAATAGATGCTTTGACATCTTTGCATGTACCGGTGAAATCATCCTTCGGGACATACCAAGATAATGGTGACGCGCAAGAGTCTGTATTCATGGTTCCAGCCAGACGAAAAGGCCAAAGACCAATACTTTTTGGGCGAATCGCATCTGAACCAATGCCCCACGAAGAATCGGAAGGTGAGGATGAATCCCCTCAGTTCGATCATTATGAACCGAGAACGCTCAAGATGATGAAGCGCATGGGGTATGATCTAACCAACAGGCCAGGATTGAACTTCGGAAAAGGAAGAAGAACACTGCTTCGATCCTTTGTACCGAAGGGAAAAACCCCTGATTACTATCATCAGACGCGCCGGGGGTTGGGCTATATATCAACTCCAGTGCCATCAGCCTCTGATTCGGAGAGACTGTCAAGCCATGACTGCTCATCAGACACGTCGTCGTGGGAATCAGATGTCAGTGTCGGCAACATCTTCAAAGGGCTTTCAGTAAACATGGTTTCGACAAGCCATATGGAGGATGAAGATGAAGAAATGATCCAATCTGATACAGACCCTTGGATCAGACATTTGAATGCTCTTTGGGACATCCGCTTTGAACAGCGTGAGCCACCCACAGAAGACAAGGTTGTTCAAGTCAACCTAGGAGATGAAGACAATCCTAAACCCATCTTCATAAGTGACGGCCTGTCGCCTCCAGAGAAGAAGGATTTAATATCTCTTGTACAAGAGTATATAGATGTCTTCGCCTGGAATTATGAGGACATGCCTGGACTTGATCCTCAAGTGGCTATGCATCGCCTCAACATCAATCCGGACATGAAGCCTGTTAAACAACAGCAGCGGCGGTTCCGTCCAGAGATAATGGAGGCAATCCAATCAGAAGTCAGGAAGCTCATCGATTCCGGCTTCATCCGGGAAGAACAACATCCCGACTGGGTAGCCAACATCGTCCCCGTCGCCAAGAAGAACGGGAAGATCCGGATCTGCATCGACTTCCGTGATCTAAACGAGGCCTGCCCCAAAGACGAATTCCCATTGCCAATCACAGATGTCATGATTGACAATACTTGTGGATTCGAGCGAATGTCCTTTATGGACGGGTTCTCAGGATATAATCAAATCAAGATGTATCCCGATGACGAAAAGCACACCTCCTTCAGGACACCTCTAGGGGTATATTGCTACACCGTCATGCCCTTCGGTCTGAAAAATGCGGGGGCAACCTACCAAAGGGCCATGAATGCCATTTTCCATCGGCAGATACGCAAAACGGTGGAATGTTATGTCGACGATATCGCGGTGAAAAGCCGCACTAAAGGTGATCACATAGCAGACCTGAGGGTGGTCTTCGACATCATGCGGGCTCATCAATTGAAGATGAACCCCACCAAGTCCTTCCTGGGGGTAGCCAGTGGCAAATTCCTAGGGTTTGTTGTGACTTCCACAGGAATCCATTTGGATCCGGAGAAAGTCCGTGCTATCCAAGAGATGCAACCCCCCAGAAGCCTCAAGGAGCTCAGAGGATTACAAGGACGATTGGCATACATCCGCAGATTCATTTCAAATCTCTCCGGGAGATGCCAACCCTTCGCTAAGCTGATGAAGAAGGGCGTTTCGTTCATTTGGGACGACGCTTGCCAGCAAGCATTTGAGGAGATCAAGCACTACCTCACCCAACCACCAGTCCTGGCAGCTCCGGTATCCGGAAAGCCTTTCCTGGTGTACGTCCGATCAATGGATCATTCTTTGGGAGCTCTACTAGCTCAGAATGATGACCAGGGGGAGAGAACAAGCAATCTACTACCTAAGTAGAACGATGATCGGAGCCGAACATCGGTATAACCCGATCGAGAAGGAATGTTTGGCACTGGTGTTCGCCATTCAGAAAATGCGACACTATCTGGTGGGCCAAACCATAAATGTCATATCCAAAGTCAACCCCCTGAGGTTACTTATGACAAAGCCTTCTTCACTAAATGGCCGGCTGGCAAAATGGGCCATATTGCTATCACAATATGAGATGCATTTTCTGCCACAAAAGGCTATTAAGGGACAAGCGGTGGCGGACTTCTTAGCCGAACACCCAGATCCGAGGGCAGCTAAACTCTACGAGGATCTCCCAGACGAGGTCGCCGAAGCCTGCCTGACCCAGACATTGTTCGAAGGACAAGTATGGCAAGTTTTCTTCGATGGTGCATCAAGCACAAGCTCGAAGGGACACACAGTAGCGGGGGTAGGAGTGGTACTCATCTCCCCACAAAATTACGTGATTCCCCGAGCTATCTCGTTAACCGAGCCCTGTTCCAACAATGTGGCGGAATACAACGCTCTTTTGATTGGGATGCAATTCGCCGATGAGATTGGCGTTAAAAATCTCGAGGCTTACGGTGATTCTAAACTCATCGTCAGCCAGGTTCGCGGAGAGTATGAGGTCAGGCATGAAGATCTAGTACCCTACTACAACGCGACAATCCACATGGCCGAGAGGTTTTCAAACTTCTACATCGACCATGTACCGCGCAAGCAAAATGCGCATGCAGATGCACTTGCATCCCTTGCTGCCTCCTTAGCTCTTCCAGCTGGAGCAATGGAGAAGGTATTCGTCTATAGCCACGACCTATACTGCCCAAAAAGTCCCCTCGGAGACTACCAGAGGTCAACGGGAGATCGTCGCGGTAAGGAAACACTTGAAGTGTCGACCGATCCAGAGCTTAAAGACTGGCGATTCCCCTACATTGATTTTGTCTTGTACGGCATCTTGCCCGAAGACACCAGGGAGGCGGCTGCCATCCGAAGGAAAGCCTCCAAATTCTACTACAATGCGATTTCGCGAACATTGTATCGTAGATCGCATGATGGGATCCTGCTCCGGTGCCTCTCATCAAAAGAAGCCCACGAAGTGTTGAAAGAAGCCCACGATGGTACGTGTGGAGCTCATCAACCTGGCCCGAAGCTGGCAAACCGACTCCAAAGATTGGGTTACTACTGGCCCAAGATGGTTGCCGATGCAACAGCCTATGCCAAAAGATGTCACGCCTGTCAAATACATGGCGATTTCATCCATCAAGCACCAGGATACCTCCACTCTACGACCTCTACCTGGCCGTTCGAAATGTAGGGGATGGACGTGGTTGGTCCTATCAGCCCACCATCATCAAAGGGACATCGGTTCATCCTAGCGATAACCGATTACTTCTCAAAGTGGGCCGAAGCTATCCCTTTGAAAGAGGTGAAATCTTCTAACGTGATCAAGTTCGTGAAACATCACGTTATTTACCGCTTCGGTGTGCCTCGGCGGATTGTCCATGACAATGGACCCCAGTTCATCAGCCAGGCTTTTCAGAGATTCTGCGCCAAGTTCAGAATCCAGAGTGTGTCATCAACGGCATACTATCCGCCCGCTAACGGCCTCGCAGAAGCTTTCAATAAGACTATTGGCAAGCTTCTCAAGAAATTCGTCTCGAAAAGTCAACGGGACTGGGACGATAAGTTGGGCGAATGCTTATGGGCCTATCGCACAACTGTGCGAACCCCAACTAAAGCCACGCCATTTTCCTTGGTGTACGGATGCGAAGCCGTCCTTCCACTGGAAATCCAAATTCCATCTCTTCGCGTCGCCTTGACAGCGGAGATGACAACAGAGGAGAAGCATCGACAGCGACTCCAAGAATTGGAAGCCTTGGACGACAAGCGTCTGCAGGCCCAACAACAAATCGAGCTTTATCAAGCTCGTATCACCAGAGCCTTCAACAAGAAAGTCAAATCGCGAACTTTCAGGAAAGGCGACCTCGTCTTAGCCGTCCGAAGACCCATGGTCATGACACACAAGACGAAAGGAAAATTCCAACCCAAATGGGAAGGACCATTTGTGGTAGAGTCAGTCTACTCAAATGGATCGTATCGCCTCATAACCTCAAATGGCGATACACTCATGATGCCAATCAATGGCAAATTCCTGAAGAAATACTATCCCTAGATGGCATTCTTCCACCGATCAAGTTAAAAATACACCTCTGATCAAACATCCGACGCCCTTGACGGCTAAGGATAGAAGAAAATGTTGGCTTTTAAGTCCAACATAAGTCTTCGACAACTCATCATGCTGAGGGGAATAGCATGGCTAGCCCAACTCAAACGGTAGTTGGTAAAGGCATGACAAACCCGTTGACAGCTGAGGATTTGCTAAAAATCCTAAGGGACACGTTCCCATTTGATCCGACGCCTCCGACGGCTAAGGATAGAAGAAAATGTTGGCTTTTAAGTCCAACATAAGTCTTCGACAACTCATCATGCTGAGGGAATAGCATGGCTAGCCCAACTCAAACGGTAGTTGGTAAAGGCATCTCAAATCCGTTGATAGCTGAGGTTTTGCTAAAAATCCTAAGTGGACTTGATTCCACTCTTCCCTCCAAAAATCCCTTACCAATTCTCATCCATAGAATGGTAGGACCACAAAATGCAATCATTACTATGTTAACACTATACCTCTAGTAATGAATACTCCTCGTCGAGTACAAACCTTGCTTGTTAACTCTGCATAGAGTAACAAACTCTCAAATTTGCCAAGTTAACACTATACCTCTGGCACCTCAAATTCCACTTGTCAATTCTCATCAATAGAATGACAGGTCCTCAAATTGCTCCTATCGCAAGCAAATTCTTGTCAAGTTAATATCACACCTCTGACAAACTACTGTTTAAGTTAACATTACACCTCTAAGCAGTACATCGAGTGCCTGTCAAGTTAATATCACACCTCTGATAGTCACCTTTCTTCAGACTTCCATATCGAAGCTGAAATGGACGATGCCAAGTTAACACTACACTTCTAGCATCCGAGTCATTGCTAAGTTCAACAATATACCTATGGCTATGACCTTTCCTCGACTTCTTTAAGCCGAGACGACTAATGCCAAGTTCAACATTACACCTCTAGCATTACTATCACTGTTAAGTTAAACATCACACCTATGACAGTGACACCTTCAGTTTTCCCAAATAAAACTGAGATGCTGATGAGTTAGGTTAATATCACACCTCTAACTCACATCCTTGTCAAGTTAACATTACACTTCTGACAAGATTACTTCTAAACCGTTAAGTTAATATCACACCTCTAACGGTAAAAATCCTACTAGATTCCCCGCGAGTCTAGTTTCATTTGATATTCTCCCCAACCGAGTATCAAATTCATTTTAGAGGCAGTGTTGGTTAACATTACACCAATGAACAATGCTTCCATCAAAATCCCCAGCTGATCTTAAATCAAGTTAATCCCAAATCCTTGATAAAAGTTCACCTTCTCTGGGGGTACGCGCTCCACTTGTCACTTTCTTTTATAAAGTGGCAGGTCCACCAAAATCATTCTTTTGCTTCTAAAACAAAACATTCAAGACAACAGTAAGAGGCAAAAAAAAGAAAAGTGTCACTTTTATTCATATCCAAACACATGAAAGTGATACAAAACGCTCTCTTATACAATAAGATTGAGTGTTACAATTAAGGAGTACAAAGAAGTCCCTCTCTCTCTCTGAGGCCGTACTCACTCCTTGAAACTGCATCTGATCCCAGGTGCACAATTGGAACCGGTTGCACTTTGATGCATGACGCCAACTTCGAAAGCGCCCTAGTAGACCATCCAACAAACATGGAGTCACTCTTGGGGTGAGAGCGGAAGTTTCGGAGTCATCACAAAGGATGCCACCCTCCATTCGGTCCAGCGGCAGCAGAGAGTCCTGCATTCATCACCATCCCTTTCCCAGCAGGCCATCCAACGGACTATCCTCGATGTCACTTCTGGGGTAGGGAGAGGAAGAGGATCCCTCCGCCACCGCAACCGCCGGACCACCCTCGCCGATACTCAGCCTATCCGTCTCTTGCACCAGATTTGAAGAGACCTTGGCGAGGGTCGGGTCCTCGTCAGAGATGTAATATACTCTCTTATAGGTGACGAGGACCATAATATATTCTCTCATAGGTGAACGTTGAACGAGTTCGCCGACCGAAGTATTCTTCCAAGAGCCCAGCAAACCTGCAAGGGACAAAAAGAGAGAATAAGAACAATCTGCAACTTAGTGTAAACAGAGAAAAACTAAGTCAGCAGAGGCGAACGCGGGAATGATCCGCGCAATCAGCCAAACGCGGGAATGATCCATGCAGTCTGCCAAGACGCAGGAATGACACGCGCAGCAAGCCAAACTATCAAAACGCGGTCCCATTCTGCGCCTAGGTCAAAGAGCACAAACGCCGAAAAGGCACAGACGCCGAAAATTGCCATCTCCATAAACAGGAGTTGCAAGGTGCGGGTCTGAAACCTTTTTTTGGAATTTGTCCAAGGCATTGGCCATGAAATGCGCTAAGGCATAAGCCATAAAACGCGCCAACGCCAAGTGCCAAAGATTCCTGCACGCGCGTCCGGAGAAGTTCAGGTCTATGGTACAAATTCCAGAAGGAGTGCACCAATGCAGACTTCATGAGGGGGTCCAGATGACATGAAGCCAAGGTTCAGGCCATGGTAAATCTAAATTGTCATGGTGAAACGAACGGCATACCCGTGGAGACCTCTATCAAGAGTTGTAATCTCTGCACCAGGACGCAAACGCGGTCACAAGGCAAAGAGTTGTTTTCTCCTAAAGAGACCAAAAGGAGCTTAAAAGCCCTGGGTCATCTTCAGAGCCTTCCTCATCCATGGAGACAATTCGCTGAGGAAGATGAAGCTTCTCAAAGCGCTCTCTCTTTCAAAAAACAAAATAGTCCAAAGGCAGGATTGAAGGGAGAAGGGGCGCCCTATTTATAGGCAACTCCTGATAATAGCGATTAATGGCCCCGTAATCTGAACCGCCGGCATTAATAACTGCATAACTGCCAAGATCCAATAAGGGCCGGACGCGTGTAACGCTGCTTCGAGAACCGCCGCTGGCGCTGATCTCCAACCGCCCGCACTGATTTCTCGTTTAAGAGAATCAATACTCAAGCCCAATCAGCAGCCGACGCGTGGACAACTGCTTCGGGAAACAAAGCGGAAAATCCGCATCGGATATTTAAAGATCACACCAAATCCCTATGACAGGCTGTATGTAACGCCTGGGAGTTTACACTCAGACGCGGATTGAAGAACTATCCACACATCCGCGTCCCAGAAAGATGCCCTGCGCGAGTCAAAGTCGCGTCCCCTCAGAGAGCACTTAATCCATTTTTGAATTAGGGAAAGGCACAAGGCTACGTCCCGCGTCTGCCCGATCCGCGCAGAAGCAGATCCGCGTTATTCAGAGCTGCGTCTCACCTTGTGATTGACGCTGCGTCTCAGGGACTGACAGCCCGTCTTACTTTACGGATCAATGCGCGTCTCATCTTTTGATTGACGCCGCGTCTCATCAAAAGGACTTTGTAGAATCTAAGTTCTTATGAAATGATGACTGCGTCTCACTTTATGATTGACGCTGCGTCTCAGTAAAAGGACTTAGTGAAATCTAAGTTCGGTAGACTGATGACCGCGTCTCACCCTGTGGGATTAATGCCGCGTCTCGCCAAGACCGCGTCTCATTAAAAGAACTTAGCCCTACCTAAGTTCAGTAATCACAACTAGTGATCAAGAGTTGGACTCATCCACAACAGGACAAAGAAATTGGGACAAAAGCTTTAAAGAAAACTTCTATTATATCAAAAATGATAGAAGTGGATACAAACACTCTTAATAAATAGAGTGTCCCTTTTCTTTACAAAAAAAAAAGAAGAAGAAAAGAAGGCTAAATGTCCTGGCTCGCCAAGGAACGGATTTGTTCCCTAAGGCGGTGAATCTCATGCTGGCGCGTCCTCTCAGCCTCCATGATAGCCCGGTCCCGCAGCTCCGTCTCAGATAAGAAACTTCTGGCAGCCAGCTGCATCCGCAGAGATTCCACCCTGGAAGATTGCAGGGATAGACTCTCTTCAGCACGCGCCGTAGCAGCCCGTTGCTCCTCAAGCTCCTTTTTGAGGGAAACAAGTTTCTCCTCATTTAGCGCAAGAACAGCTTCCGCCTTGGCGATAATGTCCCGAGTTCTGAGGATGACCTGCTCCGTGCTCTGCACACTGAGCTCAGATTCCCTCGAATCTCCGGCTAATTTTTGAAATTCAGCCTTGGAATATTCAAGGTCACGGACCTCGGCAGTGATCTGCGCCTCCGCCTCCTGTCGCTCCCGTTCCTGAGCAGCTAGGAGCCTAGTCAGGATGGCCTGGGCCTCACCGGAAGAACCAGCATCTTCCAAAGATTCCAGCTCCCGCAGGATCTCCAAGTTGCTCTACCACCTGCAGGCATGCCCTGGCAAGTGAAGGGCCTCCCGCCAATTCGACGCTCACGGCCATATTTTCAAGAAGCCTCTGGGCGAACTGGAAGGTGCTGTGTCCACGGAAGATGAGATCAATACATGATCCCATCGAGGTGAAGAATTGTTTGCACCATCTGACGTGCCAGCTCCCCCATGTCTTCACCACCTAAGAAGCTTCCCGACCCTTTTTCTGTCACAGGATAAGGGATATAGGGCGGGTCTTCTCGCACAAGAGCCGTGCCGGCCGTCGATGTGGCAAGAGCAAGACTACCCACTGGCGCTTCCTGGAGCACTGCCTCTGCAGGAGCTTCCACGACCAAGGAAGGAGCTGTAAGCACAACCTCTTCAGAAACTTCCACTGAGGATTGAGCTGTGTGGCCTTCTGGAAGGGTGCTGATCGTCAGACTCCCCACCTGAGCCCCCTCAGTCAGAGCTGCCTTACTAGGTTCGAGGTCCAGAGGCGTCGAGTCCTGTAGAATGGGAGTCTCCCCAGCTTCAGCAGTAGCCTTCTCCACCGGCGGAGTGAGAGCCTCCTCAGCCTCAATGGTTGTTTCCCCTCCTGGCAAAGGGGAAGGCTCCCCAACTTCAACAGCTGCCCCCACTGAGGTTGTCTCGGCAGCCGAGACCTCAATCCCCTCAGGCTGGGTCAACACTGTTTCCATCGCCTCGACATGCGAGGAAGTTGTACCTTCAGCAGGGATTATAGCCGGCGGTAACGCAGTCGATGATTCGCCCCCGTATATTTTCCCCTCCGAGATGCGTGAGAACTTACTCGGGTCAGGAAAAGCGGGTTCATGGCCGTAGTCGACTTTATCTTCAAAGTCGCTTTCCGTATCAGACGCGGAAGACGATAGTTCAACGCAAAGGTCCTCGGTGACCGGGGCCTTGCCACCAATCACCCAGTGGTAGGACTAGGGTCGATTATCCGAGCGCTGGAGATGAAGACACTAGGAGGCCCTGACCGCTGTGCCTTGTCTCTCCCTTCACGAGCAGAAGAAGGCTCAGACCGAGCTGAGAACCCTGGAATTTGGACATTCCCTCCCACGAGCTGTACTTCCTCGCCAGTTATAGTGAGTTTGTCAACCAACTCCCCCTCTCCCGCAATCTTACAGGCCCTCTGTACGACCTAGGAGCACGGATTAAACTGGGGAGATTTTTATCCTCTGGCGGTTCCTCAACCATGATAAAGAGGTCTTCAGGACAGTCCTCAACTCCAGCAGAAATGCCTTCCAAAGGAGAGACTTCTGTTGCTAAATCCCTCCGAGCCCTCTTCGAAACAGGACCAGCAGTTGAGGTAGGACCCCGACGACGCTTACTCACCAATTCTTGAGCCTTGGTGGTAGAAGGCCCCTCCTGCGGCCCTAACTTGGTTCTACTCCGGGTTACTCGGAGCTCCTCTCTTGAGCCTCCCTCGGCTTCTCTCTGAGATGCTCTCTCCAGCTCTTTCTGGACCTTTAAATACTGGGTGATCATGTGCGAGCATTTGCCAGACTCCGACTGTGTTTTGAGATAGGCATTAATGCCCTCAATACCCGTATACCCAGGAGTAAAATCCGGTGACTGGTTTACCCGAGAATACCAGGTACAGAAAGTGAAGCTGGTAAGGTTCTTCGGCTCCTCGACGGGCAAACGGAAAGTTGCCTCTGTCCCCCCAGCCACGCTATAATACCAGGCTCGAGCACCTTCGCACAAATTCCCATTGAAGGTAAGTTGTGTATTCGGATTGCCGACATAAAGCTGAGCATAGCCAAAACTGTCGGGAAAAACGACTTGGATATACGGTTCGATAGTGCAGGAGGTCCTTGGCGAAACAGCACATATCCTGGTCGTATATTGATCAACCACCGGAAGACTCCCGCAGACAGTTGGGTGAGGTCATCCCGACCTATAGAATCAGTGAATTGCTCACCAAAGGATGCACCAGGAATTCCAGGGAAGCAGCGGTTGAGCTGGTAATTGGCGGCATTTGAGAGACGTCTCCGAATATAATAATATAGGTGTCACTCCAATCCGAGTCTTTCCAGCCGCCTCACAAAAGGAACAGGACTCGTACTCCCACGCGCCGTTGTCATCAGAGAAGGGCAATGCATCACGTACCAGGCCATGAGATACGTGTAAGGCAACTCCATTCGGGGGTTGGGGCGCCTTGCCGTCGGGTTTCCCTCTGAGTCGACATACGGCTTGCCTTGAGAGTCGACAGTCCTTGGAGCCTCACATAGTCTCTTAGCTAGCGCCCGCAACCCGCTCTGAATGCCAGCCGCCATGGCCGGAAGAAGGGCTATAGGACGGCCATGGGCCAGGAGCACTGCTGGGTACACCACGTCGGCAATAATGACTTCATGCGGCCGTGTAGGTACCACGCAACGCTTCAACCACAGCATCAAGAAGCCCGCCAACAGCGCTCGACTAGAGATAGAAGCCCGGGCCCGATGATGATAGCTTTCAAAAAGCGTATCAGGTTCGAAGCCGTCCTCGTTCGACCCAGTGGTGTAAAAGCCCTCAGAAGCTTGTGCGACCATGTCGTCAACTCCCTGTTCAGAGAGGGGAGCCAGTCGAGTTATCGAATGATCCTTCTTGCTGACATTGCTGAATAAGTAATTGGCCAGGATAGATGCCTAACTCCATGCGTCCTCCAACCGTTACCTGACCACAAATATGGAAGTGGCACATCACTTCCCAATAGGTCTCGTACACCTCAGGGGAATCCCTCTTTATAAGGTCAAGCTCCCTAGCAGTCGGGACATATTCTTCATAAGGGAACTCCCCCATCACCAGCCCCGAGACCTCATGCAACTCATGCAGTGCAAGGCCCATTTCTCCAACCGGGGTAAGAATGTCCCCGTCTGAGGGTTGTAGCGCTCCAAGATCCCGAAGAAGTTGTGAGAGCTCATTGGGATGCCCCATTGTACGGCCCTGACTGCTGAGTATAATCCCACGTGCTCAAGCAGATCTCCAAGATCGGAGAGGGCGAAACCCACCATCCTGCCCCCACCAAGAATTCTCCGTGGAGTGGGCCCATCCTGGCAAATGGAACTTGGCCGGATAATCACCCTCTGCTTCTATGAACGAGGTTGAGGAAGGTGGTGGCAAGCTGCGGGATCTCTCCGACTGGAAGCTCAGACTTGCGTGACCCGGGAAACAAGCCGAGGACCGCCCGGTCATGGCAATCATGACGGTATACGTTCTGGGATTTGAAATTCCCAAGGGTAATCTCAGAGATATCTCGGGACACGTCCCACTTCATCTTCCGAAGACGGACAGATGTTGGAGATAAGACAACGGGAGCATCCTCTCCATGGCTGGAAGGAAGTATCTCCTCTCCCCTATCTGACGGAGCCACCTGTAATTCCCGTCATACATTGGGTTGCCACCGTCGCTGACATGATCTCCAAAGAAGAAAGCAGCTTCTCCAGCTTGATGTGGGTATCCGTTGCGAAGACTGCATCGGTCATGAGCACCCGAGAAGTCCTCTCATTAACATGGGCAATCATTTCCCTGCGAACTAGCGACCTGTCAGCAGTCACAGGTATGGTCCTTCGCAGTGCAAAAGTCAGACGGTGGTCGGCACCACCCACGCGGCCCAAATGGTGCATCTTGGCAAGTGAAACTGAAAACATGCGGCACTACAAAAGAAAAAGACACTTGGTCAGATACTTTGCCAAAAATAAGGGAAGACGCTAAGTGTTCATAATTCAAAACGCAGCCGAGACATTGGACGCAGGAGTTATCATCCGCGTCCAGACCTGCGAACTTGCACCAAAATGCAGAAGAGATACTGGACGCAGGAATTTTTCGAATCCGCGTCCAGACCTGCAAAGCTGCGTTCTACAAACCAAGACTTATGAAAATTCGAAGTACTTGGACTCAAACGCCAGATTCTACAAAATCGGCGGTTGAAGACACAGAACGCAAGGATCAAATCCGCGTTCTGCAAACCAAGACTTGTGAAATTTTAAAGTGCTTGGACTCGGACGCCAGCGCCTGATGGCACAAAACGCGGCACAGAACGCATGGATCAAATCCGCGTTCTGCAAATCGCGTCCAGAGACCTTCACAATTAGAAATATTCTAAGTGAAGGACCCAGAGTGCAGAGTTCACCAGCGTCGGATCATCAGGCCCGCGCCCCGGTTATCATCTCAAGGACAGCGTCCGAGAATCAAACACGATCTTGTGTTAAAGGTTCTTAGGGTTCTATGAACATGTTTTAATGGCGGAACCCACACCGAAGGTACATTTTTTTACCTCGGAAAACACCCTCCTGCACAGAGGAAGCATCTCTCTCAGCCTCGGCGACGGTCGCCCTTGAGGTCGATGCAGTCGGTTTCGTCTTGGGAGCCATTGAAGATCAAGAAATCCGAGCGAGGAGATGAATAGTTGGAGAGAGAAGGAAGTTCTTTCTCAGAGAATGCGTTCGTTCGGAGAAGAAGATACATCTCTCTAATTGTTGCCTTTTATAGGCACAGAGATTCGCGAAGATACGCAGCGTTGGCCCAATAAACGCTGCAGCGAATCGCTGCCTGACGCGTAGAGCCAAATCATTGTTTGAACAGGGAAGATCATGCGTCGCGACCCCGCCACAAGTCAGAAGTTGACACGTGGAGCAGTTCATTTAATGAACCGGGGGATCCGCGCGCCAAAAGGCGAAATCTCGCCGTTTTCCCAGGCCAGCTGGCGGCGTAATCATGACATGGCACAGGTGCGAGTCCCAAAGTACGCGGCTCTTCGGTGGACATGCCCCGTCAGCATCATTATAAATGCACCCAGAAAATCGCGTCTGCATTTCAAGAGATGCGTCTCTCCAAAGTCCGCGTCCCCTCAAACAGGCCAAACATCGCGTCTCGCTAAGAAGTCGCGTCTTTAAAAGCAGTCTCTGCTTTTTCAAAAAGGGAACCTGCGTCCAGTCTCCTGCTTCTGCAAGTCAGTTCAACAGTACACTGACGAAACAGACAAACCAACCACTCCCGGCCAAAAGCGCACGGTGACAGACTAAAAGCAATCGGGGAGGTCTAGACTGTGTATCTAGACACTCAACACGATCAACTCTGACGGCTTCAAAGAGTTCAACAGTACACTCACGAGATCAATTCCAGATAAGATCAAACCCGAAGCATCAACAGTCCAGTCATAAAACGCGAACACGGCAAAGATCCAAAGTATTCGAAATCCGTCCCATTCAACTGCGGAATATCAGAAACTTTGGAGGGGGTTCTGTAGGCTGTCTAAAAATGACTAACAGACCAGCCATTAAGGAAGCAGAGTCTCAAGCTCTAGACGCGAGAAATCGATGCTCGCGTCTCAGCATTAAGACGCGTTGGCTCTACACCGCGTCTCAACGTTCAGACGCGTCGGCCCGAAGCCCGCGTCTCAGCATCAAGACGCGTCGGCCCGAAGCCCGCGTCTCAGCATCAAGGCGCATCGGCCCGACGACGCGTCTCAGCATTAAGGCGCGTTTGGCTCGACGCCCGCGTCTCAAACATCAAGGCGCGTTTGGCTCAGCGCCCGGTCTCAGTTGCAACTGCCCTGATTGCGGGGCCAGTCACCGCGCATGTAGCGGGTAGTGGCCCCTCATTCGGGAGCGTTTTCAGGAGGCACCTTCACCCCCTGAGACCCTATAAATAGCCTTGTTTGCTATGAAGAGGGGGGAGGAGCTTTGGAGAGATCGAAGCTTGGCGAAGATCGGAGTTTTGAAGAGAGAGAGCTTTGAGATAAGGCATCATCAAAATCGATCGAATCCAGGCAGGAGGATCATCAAGAGAGAAGCACGACTCTTCAGCGAGCTTACTGAGTACTAGCCGCTCTTCGCCTACCTCCTCTTTGAGAGTTTTGGTAGACGGAGCTGAGTTACTCTTCTACCGACCGAAGAGAAGACCCCCGACGGTCCAGGACGGTCATCTGGTCAACGGAGAACAAGATTCACTCTCCATCGCCACACGAAGAACCCAGCCTTAAACAAAATGAAGATTCAGAATCCTCCCTCCCTTGTAACTGGAAAAGAGGGGAAAGAGTAGTTCTTTGGTTGTAATCGTTTCGCTTGAATCAAGGAAATCTTTTACAGCTAAAACCACTCTCCGACCACCAGGATTTTCCGGCCCCGTACAATACATGCAGCTTACATGACTTATACAAACTTATTTTGACTATCCTATTCATGTATAGAAAATCCAAGTTTGATAAAAAACATGTTTTGGTTTTTGGTAAAAATGATAAGACACAAAAATAGTTCATATTGATTGATATTGAGCCAAAATTTTTATCACATGTTTACATATTAATGCAAAATGATAAACTATTTTGGGCATTTTTACAAGACTTAAAAGATTTTAGAAATAAAAAAACTTATGTTTTTCTGCCCAGAACAGTGTCTGTCAGGCCAGATCGGCCGACCGCATGGGTCGACCGAACCATAGGCCGGTCGACCCGTACTACGGTCGACCGACGTGCACAGAACCGTGCAGTCTGGCACACGTTGGGACGGTCGGCGGGCGGCCGACCGGACCAAGAGAGCTCTGCTCTCTGTTTATTTGGGTCGACCGGGTTTGCCCAATGGTCATATTTTAGACCGTTGGCGGTTGGCGGGCCGGCCGACCGGTAGCCTGTCAGGCTGCCAGATCAGCCTAACGGCTAGTTTTGTTTTGGGCTATAAATACCTCATCTCTTCATGGTTTTAGCTAAGATTTTCAAGAGCAAAAATTCTTACTTTTCTGAAGTGTTTTTACAAGTTTTCAAAGAGTTTAAGTGCCAAAAGATCCATCTTATTTGTTTTAAGTGTTTTGTTATTTTCAAAGAAAATAGGTTTGGGAAATTAGTTTATTTTCTTCATTTCAATATCTATTTGGTACTTTCCCAAGAGTTTTCTTTGATCAAAACACTTGTTTTCCACACTTGAGCTATCTTCTATCCTATTCTATTAGGATCATTGTTTAGTGGAAAAAGAGATTGTTTGAGGTAGTTGAGCCTCCAAGTTTGTAAAACACCCTTACTCTTGTTGTATCCCTCTTCGGTAGAGGTTGATCGGGTGATTGGTTTGCTCCCTCTTTGTAGAGTTTGAGGCTTGGTTTGCTCCCCTAGTGAGAGGTGGAGATTGGTTGTAACCCTCTTCGGTAGAGGTGTTGGTTGTTGTTGTTTGGCTATGGGCCTACCCCTCGGTTGTGAGACGGTGTTTGAGAGAGGAGTTTGGTACCTTGTGTTGTAACAAATCCTCTTCGGTAGAGTTCCCTCGATGGGAGATAGTGGATTGGAAATCCTACACGGTTGTAGGCGGGGATGTAGAGCTAGGGGCTCGAACCTCGAAACATATCTTGTTGTTAGCGTTTGATCCACTTATCTCTCAACTCTCTCTCTCTCTTTATATTGTGCAAAGCTCATTCATTTCATCATATCATATTTGCTTGTGTTGAGCATTGTTTCATATTGCCATACCATTATATGCTTGTGTTTGGCCTCACTGTATTAACCACAGAGCTTCACATAGCACCTCAAACCATTAAAGGGAATCAAGAGGAGTTAGTCCGAGCCTTCACGGGGAATTCGGCTACACTTGTGTGTTGTACTAAGTGTGATTGCAACAATTTGCATTAGCTTCCGCATTTAGCGCATTTAGTTTCTAGATTAGCATTATCACCTATTCACCCCCCCTCTAGTGGGATTTACAATTTGGGGGCATTAGGGCAATTCAATGGTATCAGAGCCAACGCTCCTGATACTTAGGCTTAACATCCTAGGAGTGAGATCCATTTGTTTGCTAATCTTGTTTGCATTTGCTTGTTTGCACACATATAGTTACCATGGACTTCATGACCCCACAATGTATGATGCTTCCAACATTCTTGTTTGGAAGACTAGGATGTCCATATACCTCCAACCCTAGGCTTACATGTTTCCTTGCGGCCACCAAGAAATGCTATCTTGGTAATCGCAATCATATAGGGGCCAATGCACAAGCCCTTGAGGCCATTAGAAGCACATTATCTAAAGATTATCTCTTGAGTGTTTCTAACCTTGATTCCGCTTTTGCAGTGTGGAACAAGTTGACAACAACCACCTCCTCCAAAGCTTCAAACGCCTATCCAACAAGAAGAGGAATCTAGTGGAGATGAATCCGAGCCACAATAATGCTATATGGTCTAAGGAATGACTCCCTTGAGGTACTTTCAGAATCTCAACTAGATAGTAATGATTGTGCTAGTTCTTCAAATGATTTTGTTGATCCCCATGCTTTAATGAAGAATATCTATAGTTTGTGAAAAATTAATTGAAAAATATAATTGTTGAAAAGAAGATTTTTGCTTTAACTAAGAAAATGAAAAATTGTCTTCTAAATTGATTGTGTTTTGCAAGAGAAGGTTGAGGTCTATAATGAAAGGATTCATTGAGATCTCAACTAGACCTTGCACTAAAAGAAAATGATTTGTTGAAAAATAAAAATGATTGGAAATATTTTGAAGAAAAATGAAAACTTATCTTCAAAAATGATTTTGTTTTAAAGGAGAATGTTGTTTGAAAAACAAAATAATTTCTATTTCAAATGATTTAAATAGTGTTTAAAGAAAAATGATGTTTGCAAAAATAAGATTGATGCACATGTTTGCCATGCTAGGGTAGTATCACACACTTCACCCATTGCATACTCCACTTCTTCTTTGATTGAAAATGATATAAATTTAATTAAGAAGAAAATGGATTGTTTGGGCTCCACTATAAGCCAATGTGCCATGAACCACTCACGTTTGGAATCTTTGTTTCGAAAGAAACAAGTTCCATCTATTCATGCACACCTCCACGGCATACACATGCTCCGCACGCACACACCCATTCCACTAGTATGCTCATGTGTAACCTTGTAACATTGTGGACGTAAGGGCCAACTTACTAAATTTTGCTATGATAGATTACATGTTTCAAATTTAGCAACTAATCTGTTTGGATTAGAGAAGGTACTAACCCCCATGGACCCAATAAGATATGGGTACCAAAGACCACCCCTCGTATTTTTGATGTAGGTGTGGG
>JAVJIF010020591.1:0-80256 GCA_038442645.1 Agave tequilana
GCCTAAGCAAGCCTTAGTATTTATGCGAAAGATGATTAGATCCTCTGATTAAGCTGGGTATTTGTGCCTAATAAAGCATAAGTATTCACGCCTAAAAGTGGTTCATATAATAAATCCTTAGTTTTGTGGCCTTGTTTGCTCGAGTCCTTAAGTCCTTGGGGTGTCTTCTCACCCGGTGCCCTAAGACCGTTTGGTTTGGGAGTCATCGATTAAAGGCTCGTTACATGGCAATAGAAAGCCTAATAGAACTAAGGAATAATACCACCAAAAAAATATATATGTATAAATAAATAAGGCATAAGAGTTAGAGTTAATGAACCTTAGTCAAAATTTTCACAATCACAAGGTGCATATGATTAGGGTAAAGTAATAGACTAGATGAGAAGTACATTTGACTCATTACTTTGATTGATAACAAATTTTTGAATAGAGACTAAGTTTAGGAATGAAAATTCGGTTTTCCTATAACTTATAGATTGCTTAGATCTTACAATCATATTTCAAATATTTTTCTCTTTCAAAATGCTTTTCGAAATACTAACTCTTTATTTCTCTTTCTTTATGGATTTTGTGGGTGTAATCCGCTGAAAACCCTCACGAGACAAAACTCGTCCTCTAGGGAAACCTAGAGGTTTAACGGCTTGTTGCACATGCTCAGTGCAATCGCGCGATCTGCGAAAGTGGTCTAATAATCCTTAATATAGTTTAGTTGTTTTGCTCGAGGACGAGCAAAAGATAGGTATGGGGGTGTGATTGGTCGCTAATGTTGCATATTTAATATCATATGTTCATACTTAATTATAGAATAAAAGCCTGCATTGTCCTAATTAATTGTTTGATTTATTTGCAGGCCCAATCCTTAAGGAGATGAAGAGAAATGAGCCCAAAAGCCCACCAGAATTCTGAATTAAATCAGAGTTAATTCGCACTCACTAAATCAGGGCAAAATCAAGAGGTTGAAAACCGGTGAGAAGAATCCTCTCAGAATCGATCGGTTAAAGCCAAGAATCCAAGGCCATTTCGTCAGACTCCGGGACTCAAACGAAGAAACTAACAAAGTATAAAGTCAGAAGATAATCCCAAGATGACCCACCAACAGGGTGTGGCCATCTGGCCACACCCTGGCCGCGAAAACGCGGCAAAAGCCGCGTTTCCGCGGCTTTGTTGGGAGTTAGGGGGAGCGTTTGCTCCCCCGATCTCCCCGGGATCCTCCTTACTGGGTTTATGCCTATAAAAGGCCAGTATCTGCGCTGAAAAGTGGACGCCAATGCAGAGTTAGGATTTAGACTAGTTTTCCATTTTGTAGTTTAGGTTTTATTTTTGTTTTTCATGTAATTGTAATTTTCATTTATGTAAATAAGAGGAGATCAGACTTTCATCGAAGAACAAGAATGAAGCTGGAGCTATAGTGACAATGGTGTAAGGTTTTCTTTCTTTTCTTTGATTGTTATGAAATCGAATCTTTGTTCTTTCTTTGTATGTACTTCTTTTTAGTTTTCTTCGTCTTCTTCTTTTCTACTTTACTCTTCTTTTGGTACAAATTGTCTTCCAAGTGAGTCTAAAATCATCGAAAGAGCCTTGCTTGCGAGTGCCACCGATAGCTCATGACGATGGAATTGTGAGTCTCTCTGTATCATTTCATACTTGAAGTAGTCTTGATGATGCAATGTGGAAGAGACCAAAATCTAATCTTATGGGCTATGCACTGAATGCCTCCACTTCAAGGTAAATCGTCGCTAAGAACTCAAGGTAAGCTTTTGGTAAAAAGAAGGTAAGTACTTGTCTTTCTTTCTTTTCTTTTATTTCTTTAGCATAGATCGCCAACACGATTCTTTCACCATATCTTTCAAATCACTTCTTTCCCACTTCTTGGTAAATAGTCGCTTTCTTTCGCCGTTTTCTGATTTTTCCCACTTCTTCATCTTCACTTTCTTCTTACTTTAACATAACTTTCTTTTTCATTTTCTTAACTTAAAAACAGAGAAGAACTATCGTTTTGTGTTCATAAGATTTCAATAAAGAACGTAAACGCTTCTATCGCAAAACCCTCCTTGTGGATCATGACCCGCATAGCCACTTGCTATCGCGGAAGAATTGAGCACTTGCACATTTTTATTATAAGTTCTGAAATCTCGTATTTTGTGTGCAGGTTTAGCCTCAATCAATCACGCATTAGAAGAAAGACAATGGAAAATGACGCTTGCTAGAGGGGAGATAATACTTCTCGCATCCAGATTGAAAATCCACTGCCCTTCTCCGGCCAGCAGCTGATGATCGGTATCTGCGCTGCATCTCCGAACATAAAGTTGCTTTCGATAGATTTTCCGGTCACAATCCTCGAGGGGAGCAGTAGTTAAGACGCTCCTCATTATATGCTGATCTCCGGCGTAGATAAGGGCATCCCGACCGGAGCACTCCCCTCACTAAATAATGAGGACTGCCCCTGAAATTGCAGGCTAACATTGCCATCTAGTCCCCTGGCTGTTCCGAAGAGACTGTTCAAAGGATCCGGAGTATAGTGCACTGCAAAAGTAAGAAGAAATCATATTAGTTCATTTGTTGAAGAAAAAGAAAGCTAAAGCAAAAAAAAAATTTTTTGCTAAGCATAGCTTCGCTCTCCAAGCAAAGCTAGCCTAGCATTAGCTTCGCCTGAAGCTCAGCTTCGCAACTGCAGCGTAGCTTCACATTCTGCACGAAGGCAGAATGCAGAAAATATCCTAGTGTTAGCTTCGCTCTAGAAGCTTAGCCTCACATTCTATCGCTGAACAGAATGCGAAGAAGCCCTCAAGGGCTAACTTCCCCATAAGGGCACTTTGCCTAAAATTGTTCAAAGGACTTTAAGGTCTTTTTCCAGCTACGCTTCGAGAGCTAGCTTCACATTCTGTCACGTGACAGAACGTGAACAGCCCTAAGGGCTAACTTCGCATAGAAGCTTGGAGAAGAGACCATTCGGGTTTCTAAATTTCAATTCACGAAATTGAAGGGGAATTAAATCCCCTAAAATTCGGTGGATTTGAATTAAGGGAGAGTAACTCCCTGACATCACTGGAGCATAATGAATCACTCTGGATTTACCATGAAATAGCCAGTAAATGGCTTCGAAAAGAGATAAAAATCTCCAAATATAAGGAAAAAATCCCTACCAGTAATGGGGCGTTCGATGACGGAGGAGGAGAGGGCTCCTTCGTCGCAGAGATCGCTACCTCTTTGCCTGCTCGTCTTTTGGGAGCCATGAAGAACTAAAAAGTTCTGAAAATCTCAACGAAAGAGAAAGAGGAGAAAGAGACTTGTTTCTCTGAAAATTCAAAGAGAAGTAAATCTCTCTCTATTCAGCCCAATCGGATTTTATAGACATAAAATGTCTTAATTTCGACTCCTCAAAAGGAGCGCAGGCGGCCGTTTCAAATCAATTTGAAACGTCGCCTAAGCACCTTCCCGAGAAGCCCTACTTCAGCCCCGCCAAGGGCTAACTCCGCTGTGAATTCAGCGTTGACCTCGCGTGACGTTTGAGTAACTTCGCTGAAAGACGAGCCTTAGCTCCGCTAAGAGCTCATCTCTAGCTTCGCGAAAATTCAGTGCTAGCTTCGCCAGAAACTTGTTCCTGACTTAGTTGGAAATCTGTCTTCAGCTTCGCTGGAAGTTTAGCTCCGCTAAGAACTTTTATTTCCTCCTAAGGAAAAGACTTACCTAAGCTAGTCCATTCCAGATGTTTTCGAATCGAAAGGAGGGGAACAAAGTAGATAAGCAGAAATAAACATTTTTATTGATTCAAAGGAAGATACATTGATACTACATCAAGATTGTCTTCATATAACAGAATCTTTGCTCCAAAGCATACAAGTTGTCCTATCTACTTTCAGGGGATAAGCCAAACCAACTGGACACGAAAGGCCTTCCTCTTACACAAAGCCGTAATCCTTCGCTTAATGGCAGATTTTGCCATTAAGGAGCTGGATCTTCTTTGATCAAAATTGGCAAGGGATAGATTGCCACCAGAAAGCTGGATCTTCCCTAAATAAAATTGGCAAAGGAAGATCCAAGACCTTACTAGTGACGTCCACCTCCCCGCGGATCATCTCGGATAAGCGACTACCAGCCCCTTCCCGAAGTGGATCATCTCGGATAAGTGACTGCCAGCCTCTTCTTGGAACACGCATCAGCTGTCCTAGTATGTTCCACCTGCTTATGATCAAAGTTTCAACTTGAAAATCAAGAGGCAAGTTTCTGGTCTCTTTGATCACGACGAAAGACCGGCGAGCACAGTACGCTACAATGTAAACTGGAAACAAGTTAGCATTAAATCAAAAGAAAAGAAAATGCAAAGGGAAATATAGAATTCTAAGTCAAAATTTTTTAGGCGAAGCAATTCAGATCCGACCCAGTTGTTCCTTGAAGATGGATTTCAGCTAAGCAGAGGATAGCTCGCTTGCACAATAATGATAGACTAGCTGCATAAGCCAAGTCTTAGCCCCGCCCAAGGCAGTTAGGCTGGAGAAGCCTAAAAAAAGGACCAAGTCCTAGCCTCGCCTATACGGCTAGGCCAGACTGACCCAAAGGGACGCAGTCTTGACCCCACCTATATGGAAAGACTGGCTCAACCTTGAAGAGGCCAAGTCCTAAGCCTTGACTATTTGGCAGATTTAACAGGCAGATTTAATAGATCAAGGCAGGAACTCTGCATGGAAAGATCTTTTGCCTGATCGAGCGAGATTGATAGCTTCGCCAAGAAGCTGGAAAATAGGGCTGAAACCCTTTTCTGAAAGTCAGCCAAATGTAGAGGCCAAGAGAAGTTAATCCCTAAAATAGCTGGTAAAGCTAAGAGAATTAAGGGAGATAAATTCCCTAAAGTTACTAGTTCATTGGTAAAGTTTTTGGATGACTGAAACTCACCAGTTCTTGGTCGGGTAATGACTAGAGTAGGCGTTCCCACTACTTCAGAAACCTCAGTCTCCTTTCCTGGGCAATAAGAAGATGTCATGAACTAACTTTTCAGAAAGAGAAAAGTATATTTCTCTGAGAAGGACTACAAGTGTCCTATTATAGGCCTCATGGCCTGACCACGCCGCTGCTACTTCAAGCCTAGGAGTGCGGGCGAAGTTAAAGCATTTAAATGCTTAGCCTCGAGAACGGGAATACTTTCCTTCGTGAATACACACAAAGTTAATTGAACTTCAGAAAAGGGAATAATCTCCCTTGTTAATGCAAGAGAGGTTATTCTAACCTCGAAAAAGGGAGCAATCCTTCTCGTAACTCGCAAAAAAATATAGCCTCGGAAAGGAACGTCGTTCCAGACCGATTTGAGGCGAAGCCACACCAGGAGACCCAAGCGCGAAACTACCCATAAGCGCTAGGTTACCCAAAAGAGCGAAGCTACACGGAAGCGGATACAATTCCTCGGCGAACCTATTCCAGCTCGAAAGTGAGGCTAAAGGCGAAGTTGAACTCCCTCAAAGGCGATGCTCATACCCACACACCATCAAAGCAGTTCAAAGTATTTCAAAATCTGAGCCATTTTATTGCAGATTCACGAAAATTTTGATGGGGGTCTTGTTGATGATTAGTCTACAATTCTGCATTATTATATCGCATTTTCTCACCGATTTATGAATAAATATCGGTCTAAACCGTATTTTGGTCTCCCTTGCAGATAATGAAGATAGGAGGGTAAATGGGTAATAAGAGCTTAATTAAACCCATTTTCGGGTAATTAAATCCGCAATTCTTGGAGGCCAAGCAAGGGATCTTCTAGATGATACATCGAACCTAGACTTTTATGCACGTCAGACGAAATCCGGCCAAAAATTCCCAAAAATGAATATACCAAGAAAGTTCTAGAAGCGACGGGGACTCGCTCGCCAAAACCAGGGACTTATGTCCCTAGTATTGCCACGGATCCGCGGCAATAGGGTGGAGCACGTGTCGATTTTCTCCCCGTCTCGTCTTCTAGAAGTCCCTTGTGCCTATAAAAACCCTTGCATGCCCTAAACGCGAGCAGTTTTTGATTTTAGGTTAGGGTTTCTATGTTTTAGTGTAGGGTAGTGTAGGTGTTTTTCCTTTCATTTCTTTTGTATTTTTTTTTCTTTTTAGATCATGTATTAGGGCTAAGAGATTCAGAGAGAGATAGAGAGGGATTGATGTAATAGATGTGACAATCTATGTAAAGGTGCCTCATTTCTTCTCCAATGTAATCTTCTCCATCTTCTATATGATGCTTGGCTAACTTTTCTTCTCATGGTAATCTAACTACTATCCACTAACCATCTAACCACTTACTTGATAATCCAATGAATCTAATAGCCTCTACAAAGCCTTGCTCTTGCATGAGCCATTGATGGCTCATGATTGATAGACGGGAAAGGTGTACTTATTATGAGTATAAAAAATGTATTTGATGTACCCTTTCTTGTCTCCGTTATAGTATAGGACTATACCGAGTCGATTCTCAGGGAGAGCTCGCGATGGAAGCTTTACGTGTGGTAGTGAAGTGAACAAACGAGTATTCTTCTCTTGCTTATAAACTTAGTGAATCAAATGTAAAGAAACTAAAAGAAAGGATGGCTATGTTCATGGTGGAAATCGTTGGAAAAGAAATCAAGAAGTGGATGTGGTATTCAAGAAAAAGAAAGAAAACTTAAAGAAGCAATCCATGACTAGCTTACCTTGCTAGCTTGCCAAGACTTACTAGACTCCTTGATAGCGAATGCTTGCCTAATGTTGTCACTCCATTAGCGTAGGATTCGTCTCGCGTGTTGGCCTAATTACTTTCTCACTTGCAAGATGGTGGTTTAACCATCGGAGAAGAGAAGATCATACAACTTGCAAGATGAACAAAAGCAATCACCCATGAGTTAGTGAAGAAAGCTAAGCTAGTGGTAAACTAGTACATGGAAGGAAAATTAGCTACAAGCCATTAAAGAACTAAAACAAAGCTTGAAGTAAATTGCAAGAAAGTAAACAAAGCAATAAAGAAAGCATGTAAAGAAAGCACATAAATTAGAACCAAGCTTCAAGTAGAGGAAGGAGGATGGATCAATCCTTGTTGCTTCAAGTGTCACCCTTGATTACACAAGCTCTCTCTCTCTCACACTCTCTCTCTTTTACATTGAATTCTAGGGAAGAAGAAGAGGGATCTAAAGAACTAAACCTAAAGAGAAAAATACATGAAAATTACAACAACTAAACTAATCTCCTCTCTTCTCCATTCTCCCTTTGTACGCAGGTCAAGGTCCAGTATTTATAGCATGGGAGAGAACCTTCGAGAGCCTAGTTTGTTGCCACAAAATCCGGGGCTCAACGGCCCTAGGATTGCCGCCCCAAGCCGCGGATCGCGGCACAACTGAATCCGTTCAGCAACGGATTTCTGTTGCTGATTGGTTACAGGGTTGTTGGCCACATGGACTTCTGGAATCTTCGTTTGTTGCGCAGAGATCTCTCTGGATTTGATTTGAAATCTTGGCTCTTATCTTTAATCTTTTGATTAATCACTTAATTATTGCTAATTAAGGTGATTAATTGCTTTATCTCCTTTAGAGTGTGTACCTGCAAATATGTAGAGAAGAGGAGTAAAAATCACATATTTATTTGTAATATGCATGGGAGTTATGATGTAAAATATGCAATATTGGATACCAATCACACCCCCACACTTATTCTTTTGCTCGTCCCGAGCAAAAACAAAGAAAAAGAAAAGAAAATCTATACTACCAGTTTTATTACACCACTTTCGCAGGTGACGCGATTGCACTGAGCATGTGCAACAAGCCGTTTAAACCTCTAAGTTACCCTAGAGGAGGAGTGTTGTCTCCTGAGGGTTTTCAGCGGATTATACCCACAAAATCCATAAAGAAAGAAGACAAATGTTAGTATTTTTGAAAACGCATTTTGAATAAGAGACATGTTTACGAACTATTTTTGCAAAAATATAAGTGATCCTAGGTCATAAGTCCACCTATAATTATTCTTTCTTAAACTTAGTCTCCATACAAGATCTTGTCTTCAATTAAGGTAGAATTCAAAATTGGATTGAATACTTTTATCTTTCATAAACCTAGATAGTATGCACACCGTGCTCTGTGAAAATTTCTGGGATTTCAACTCAACCATCAAGCCATTTATTTATTTATATATATATTTTCTGCTTTTTCTTCCCTTAGTCTAGGCTTTCTAGTTCACCTTGTAACGAGCCTTTAACCGATGACTCCCAAACCAGACGGTCTTAGGGCACCAGATGAGAAAACATCCCTCGGGTTAAGGTCTCGAGTAAAAAAAGGCCACAAAACTAAAGGGGATTATTTATAATCACGTTAGGCGTGAATAATCATGCTTCTTGAGGCACAATTATCCAGCTTAATAAGTGAGATCACCGTTAGGCGTGAGTATCATGCTTCTTGAGGCACAATTTCCCAGCTTAATAAGTGATGCTTTATTTATATTAATTTTTTTTCTTTTATTTTTATGGCATTTTGGTCTTTGTCTCCATCCCAAGAAATGTGTAAGTGTACAGTGCATATTTATCTAAGGCAAAAAATTCAAGATAAAAATCTCACCAATTTTACTTACTTATCCTATAATTTCAAACAAGATCTATTATTTCAACTAGGTTTAGGATGTCATAATTAAGGCTTTTCTTAATCTCTAAGATACATCTAAATTTTCTTAAAAATAGATCAAAACTTTATCTCTTATTTCAAAAAGTTTTATTTTTTTATTTTTATTTTTTTTATTTTTATTTTTTTATTATTATTATTTTTTTCTAAAAGAAATGTAAAAGAAAGAAAATCTAAAAACTCTATGTTAGTAAACCCTCCCCCACACTTATTTCATGCATTGTCCTCAATGCATCATGATATATGTATGCATGAAACAAAATGGAAAGGGAAGGAACAAATTACCTTAAGGTGGTGGTTCCGGTGGTGTACTTATTATGATTGATTAGTCTACAAATTCTGCATTTTTATGTCGCATTTTCCCACCAGTTTATGAATAAATAGTCGGTCTAATACGTGTTTTGATCTATATTGCAGTACAACCAAAGTTCAAGGGCAAAGATGGAATAAGAGCCTAATTCTTCCCAATTAAGGGTAATTAATCCCGCATTACTTGGAGGCCAAGCAAGGGATCATCTAGAAGATACATTGAACCTAGCCTCTCGCGCACATCAGACGAATCTGCGGTCGAAATTGCCCGAAATTGGATATACCTGGAAGCAGCTAGAAGCCAGACGAGCGCGTGGAAGAAATCCAGACGCACAATTCCCTAGAATTGCCGCAAAACGCCGCAAGGGCGCGGCAATTCTAGGGAGCCACGCGTCGATTTTCGACGCGTGGCCCCGTCTTGTCTTCTGGAGCCTTCTTCTGCTATAAATACCCCTGCAATTGCCCAGAGCGCGAGCAGTCTTCGTTTTTAGGAGTAGGTCCAGATTTTAGTGTAGGTGAGTGTTCTTCATTTCTTTTATTTTTTTTTCTTTGTTTTTAGATCATTGTAGTAAGGCTGTGTGATTCATAGAGAGAGAGATTGAGAGGGATTGACGTAATAGAGAATGACACTCTATGTAAAGGTGCCTCCTTTCTCTTCCATTGTAATCTCCTTCTCCTTCTACATGATTTCTTGCTAACTTTTTCTTCTCATGGCAATCTAACTACTAACCACTAACCTATCTAACCACTTACTTGATAATCCACATGAATCGGGTTGCCTCTACAAGGCCTTGTTCTTGCAAGAGCCATTGATGGCCAAAGATGATGGATTCTAACAATCTAACTTGCTAACTTGCTAACTTGCTAACCAAGCTAACTCTCTTTTATTTTCATGCTCTTTTATTTCATGCTTGTAGTGTAATGAGTGATGCTTGTAATTGCTTGTTCTTGTTGTAATGTTTTGATTGTTATGAACCATCCATGAGCCATGCTTTGTATTGCTTCTTGAAGATAAGGATTGTGATGGCCGAGGATCCAAATGTGAGGCAACTATCTCGAAGAGGTTAGCATGGTTAGTGGAGTACTTAGAAGTTAGTAGCCATGAGTTTTCTTTTACTTTTGTTTTAGAAATCGTTTTCAAATTCCTCTTCTTATTTTCTTATCGACGTTTTCATCGCTCTCCTCACCTACCACATTCTGGATTTCATTTTCTTTTCATTTTCATTATTTTTCATTCTTTTAACAAAGAAGAGCTGTTAACATCTGACGTGACAAGAGACTGTTAATGCTTCTATCGCCTCCCTTCCCTGTGGATACGACCGTTAAGCCAATGCTATAACGGAAGTATCGAGGGTATACTAAGCACATTCGAGCTTTTCATTTGATTTCATAAATACACATTTTGAGTGCTAGTTTCCACCATCGATCAAATTTTGGCGCCGTTGCCGGGGCCGGCAATGGCGCCATTTTGATTAGACGGGAAAGGTGTACTTATTATGAGTATAAAAATGTATTTGATGTACCCTTTCTTGTCTCCGTTATAGTATAGGACTATACCGAGTCGATTCTCAGGGAGAGCTCGCGATGGAAGCTTTACGTGTGGTAGTGAAGTGAACAAACGAGTATTCTTCTCTTGCTTATAAACTTAGTGAATCAAATGTAAAAGAAACTAAAAGAAAGGATGGCTATGTTCATGGTGGAAATCGTTGGAAAAGAAATCAAGAAGTGGATGTGGTATTCACAAGAAAAGAAAGAAAACTTAAAGAAAGCAATCCATGACTAGCTTACCTTGCTAGCTTGCCAAGACTTACTAGACTCCTTGATAGCGAATGCTTGCCTAATGTTGTCACTCCATTAGCGTAGGATTCGTCTCGCGTGTTGACCTAATTACTTTCTCACTTGCAAGATGGTGGTTTAACCATCGGAGAAGAGAAGATCATACAACTTGCAAGATGAACAAAAGCAATCACCCATGAGTTAGTGAAGAAAGCTAAGCTAGTGGTAAACTAGTACATGGAAGGAAAATTAGCTACAAGCCATTAAAGAACTAAAACAAAGCTTGAAGTAAATTGCAAGAAAGTAAACAAAGCAATAAAGAAAGCATGTAAAGAAAGCACATAAACTAGAACCAAGCTTCAAGTAGAGGAAGGAGGATGGATCAATCCTTGTTGCTTCAAGTGTCACCTTGATTACACAAGCTCTCTCTCTCACACTCTCTCTCTTTTACATTGAATTCTAGGGAAGAAGAAGAGGGATCTAAAGAACTAAACCTAAAGAGAAAAATACATGAAAATTACAACAACTAAACTAAATCCTCTCTTCTCCATTCTCCCTTTGTACGCAGGTCAAGGTCCAGTATTTATAGCATGGGAGAGAACCTTCGAGAGCCTAGTTTGTTGCCACAAAATCCGGGGCTCAACGGCCCTAGGATTGCCGCGCCCAAGCCGCGGATCGCGGCACAACTGAATCCGTTCAGCAACGGATTTCTGTTGCTGATTGGTTACAGGGTTGTTGGCCACATGGACTTCTGGAATCTTCGTTTGTTGGACAGAGATCTCTCTGGATTGATTTGAAATCTTAGCTCTTATCTTTAATCTTTTGATTAATCACTTAATTATTGCTAATTAAGGTGATTAATTGCTTTATCTCCTTTAGAGTGTGTACCTGCAAATATGTAGAGAAGAGGAGTAAAAATCACATATTTATTTGTAATATGCATGGGAGTTATGATGTAAAATATGCAATATTGGATACCAATCACACCCCCACACTTATTCTTTTGCTCGTCCCGAGCAAAAACAAAGAAAAAGAAAAGAAAATCTATACTACCAGTTTTATTACACCACTTTCGCAGGTGACGCGATTGCACTGAGCATGTGCAACAAGCCGTTAAACCTCTAAGTTACCCTAGAGGAGGAGTGTTGTCTCCTGAGGGTTTTCAGCGGATTACACCCACAAAATCCATAAAGAAAGAAGACAAATGTTAGTATTTTTGAAAACGCATTTGAATAAGAGACATGTTTACGAACTATTTTTGCAAAAATATAAGTGATCCTAGGTCATAAGTCCACCTATAATTATTCTTTCTTAAACTTAGTCTCCATGCAAGATCTTGTCTTCAATTAAGGTAAGAATTCAAAATTGGATTGAATACTTTTATCTTTCATAAAACCTAGATAGTATGCACACCGTGCTCTGTGAAAATTTCTGGGATTTCAACTCCAACCATCAAGCCATTTATTTATTTATAATATATTTTTCTGCTTTTTTCTTCCCTTAGTCTAGGCTTTCTAGTTCACCCTTGTAATGAGCCTTTAACCGATGACTCCCAAACCAGACGGTCTTAGGGCACCAGATGAGAAAACATCCCTCGGGTTTAAGGTCTCGAGTAAAAAAGGCCACAAAACTAAAGGGGATTATTTATAATCACCGTTAGGCGTGAATAATCATGCTTCTTGAGGCACAATTATCCAGCTTAATAAGTGAGATCACCGTTAGGCGTGAGTAATCATGCTTCTTGAGGCACAATTTCCCAGCTTAATAAGTGATGCTTTATTTATAATAATTTTTTTTTCTTTTATTTTTATGGCATTTTGGTCTTTGTCTCCATCCCAAGAAATGTGTAAGTGTACAGTGCATATTTATCTAAGGCAAAAAATTCAAGATAAAAATATCTCACCAATTTTACTTACTTATCCTATAATTTCAAACAAGATCTATTATTTCAACTAGGTTTAAGATGTCATAATAAGGCTTTCTTAATCTCTAAGATACATCTTAATTTTCTTAAAAATAGATCAAAACTTTATCTCTTATTTCAAAAAGTTTTTATTTTTTATTTTTATTTTTTTTATTTTTTTTTTTTATTATTATTATTTTTTTTTCTAAAAGAAATGTAAAAGAAAGAAAATCTAAAAACTCTATGTTAGTAAACCCTCCCCCACACTTATTTCATGCATTGTCCTCAATGCATCATGATATATGTATGCATGAAACAAAATGGAAAGGGAAGGAACAAATTACCTTAAGGTGGTGGTTCCGGTGGTGGTCGGATTGGTTCACGGAACATGGCCCAATCAACTTTACTATGAGTTTTCAGGAACCCACCAAAAATATTATTAATATGACCCACAAGAATGATGTGTGCATGAATGATCTTTATTATGTACATGCCCCCATCTAATTTCCAAATTCTTAAAATAATTTCTGAGTTAAATTTATCAACACCCTTGTCCCAGAATGGAATATGAAATGATAGAAAGGTTGACTTGGACTCGGAAAGGAACACCGACTCAGGGAAGTGAATGAAGTCAAGTAAAGGTTCAGGAATCGGTATGGATTCAGGAACTGGGTCCAAGTCAAGAAAATGAAGCTTAAGTCCACATTCAGTTTCCCATGATGGAATGTGACTATCTAAGATTAGTGATTCAAGTTCAGGAAGGTTGGAAATCAAAACTGACTCTGAAATGTTACTCAAATTGGGTAACAAAACAGGAGTCATTAATGATTCAGGTATTTGAACTAAATCACAAACTTGAGGGTCAATGTCACATTTCTCATTGAGTTCAATTCCACAAAATTGTGAACTTGCCAATTTGTCAATAGGATCTTCAAAAAGGTATAATTGGTCAAGTTCAACATGATCCTCAAAGATGGGTGATTCAACTTCATTGTGAATTGGGCAAGGATCCAAGGTTGACTCCGGGAAAAGATTGAAGTGAGGTAAAGATACCGGAGTCATTATGGAATTAGGAAGAAGAATTGAATCACAAAGTTGGGGTTCAAGATCACATTCCTCATGTAGTTCAATTAAATGTGGAGAACTTGCCAATTTATCAATTGGATTTTCAGAAGTATGGAATTGGCCAAGTTCTATGTGATCATCATAAAAGATTGGTGATTCATTTTCACAATGGATAGGAAATGGATCCAATTCTGACTTGGGAAATGGATTGAAATCAGGTAAGGATATGGAAGTCATGATTGAATCAGGAAGTAAATTGGAATCATCAAGTGGAAGTTCAGGATCAAATTCATGTTCCAATTCAATTTCAGAAAAAGGAAAACTTGCCAATATATCAATTGGATTTTCAGAAGTGTGGACAAGTTCAGGTGAATGTGCTGAAATTGAATCTGAACTTCCAAGACTACATGACTCTTGGTTTTAACAGAGTGGCTAGTGACCTTAGAAATAGGATGAGAATGAAGAGTTTGGATCAGCAAATCTAAGTCACGGGCACGAGCATTTTGAGCATGGGTCATGTCTTCAAGCATCTTTTCAAAATTGATGACTTCATTATTTGGATGAAAAGATGAAGTGTTGTCTTGGAAGTGATGGTGAAATTGTGAGTCAAAAGTGTGTGGTGATGGAAAAGAGGACTCACACAAGAAATCATTACTCATAAATGGTTGTTCATTATGAAAATGTGGAACTGAGTAAGATTCTTGAAAATACTGTGGAATTGGAGAGACAAATGGTTTTTGAAGTTGTTGCTCAACTCTCAGTAAATTGGCTTCTATACTCCTTTGCAACTCAGATTTTTCTTCAAATGGAGGTTCAGAAAAAGGAGTATATGAAGTGGACTCGGGAAATGAATATTGTGGACAAGATGAATATGGTGGACAAGGAATTTGAGAATTTGACTCGGGGTACTGGAATCCCCAATGACTTGGTGAAGAGTTGAAATTATTTTGGACATTATAATCATTAGATGGGGTGTATGGGTCATATTGATTCGGATAAGGCCAACCCGGTGTATTTGGTTGGTGCATATTGTAAAACACCGGGTTGGAATTATCCGAATATAGAGATGGTGTGAAATATGGATTATTATTATGATGGAAAGAATTGTAATTGTAAGCCATATCACACAATCACAAACAAGAACAAACAAACAAACAAACAAACAAAAGAAGAAAAGAAAAGAAAAATTCTAACCTAAGTTAGTGTAGACTTAGACCTAGACGACTCCTAACTGATAGACCGTCCACGGGAGGTTTAGTGTAGACTCTAACCACAAGCTAATCAGCCAGGGAAGGGTAAGGTTGGTGGGAGGTTTTCCGTCCGAAGACGTTCCTTAATTAAGTAACCAGCAACCTTCGGGCTTTCGGCCCTCAACCCCTTTCCTAGACACTGATTTTGCAAGAGTTAAATTCTAACACTTTTCCCCCTTAGGATAATCTCCTAAATGAGTCCGAGATGTCCCTAGGGCCAACGTCTATTTTTTATTAAATTAGGCTTGGGTTAGTGAGTGCTTGGGAAAATGATTTTCGGGCTAAGGAAAGGGTAATGAACTCCCCACCTTATCTTATTTACGGGTTATGCCCTTAAATTTGAATTGTGCAAGTGTACAAGAAATATAGCTAGGATACACTCAAAGCATGAAAATCAAGCAAGGAGTTTGTCCTAGTCTAAATGCAATGCAAACACGTACCTTGCCTCCAGCACTCTTCAACAGTAAAAGTAAAGAATTGAAAGACACGTGCCTAAATGCAAGTGTCTAAACAATTTTTAACAATTTCAACCAACTTTTTACTGTTGTTTAATTAAACAGGAATACAGTGAAGTATACAGGAAATCAAGTATAACAGCAGATGTAATTTGCAGATCTGAAGCCCCTGCAGAAAGATTGTCAGAAGTGAACTCCTCTGTGCCGCGGCCGCGCGGCTTTTGCCGTGGGAACGCGGCACTTTGGAGGGATCCTGGTCTCTGCTTTCTAGAGCAGAGGCCCAGGTCCACTTGTATGTTACTGCAATGAATATTTTCCTATTTTCTTCTCCTGTAACCTGCAACAGAGAAGAAGAATCGTTTAATACTTCACTTTAAACCAAAAAGAACGTCGCTCTCCCGGCAACGGCGCCATTTTGATTAGACGGGAAAGGTGTACTTATTATGAGTATAAAAATGTATTTGATGTACCCTTTCTTGTCTCCGTTATAGTATAGGACTATACCGAGTCGATTCTCAGGGAGAGCTCGCGATGGAAGCTTTACGTGTGGTAGTGAAGTGAACAAACGAGTATTCTTCTCTTGCTTATAAACTTAGTGAATCAAATGTAAAAGAAACTAAAAGAAAGGATGGCTATGTTCATGGTGGAAATCGTTGGAAAAGAAATCAAGAAGTGGATGTGGTATTCACAAGAAAAAGAAAGAAAACTTAAAGAAAGCAATCCATGACTAGCTTACCTTGCTAGCTTGCCAAGACTTACTAGACTCCTTGATAGCGAATGCTTGCCTAATGTTGTCACTCCATTAGCGTAGGATTCGTCTCGCGTGTTGACCTAATTACTTTCTCACTTGCAAGATGGTGGTTTAACCATCGGAGAAGAGAAGATCATACAACTTGCAAGATGAACAAAAGCAATCACCCATGAGTTAGTGAAGAAAGCTAAGCTAGTGGTAAACTAGTACATGGAAGGAAAATTAGCTACAAGCCATTAAAGAACTAAAACAAAGCTTGAAGTAAATTGCAAGAAAGTAAACAAAGCAATAAAGAAAGCATGTAAAGAAAGCACATAAACTAGAACCAAGCTTCAAGTAGAGGAAGGAGGATGGATCAATCCTTGTTGCTTCAAGTGTCACCCTTGATTACACAAGCTCTCTCTCTCTCACACTCTCTCTCTTTTACATTGAATTCTAGGGAAGAAGAAGAGGGATCTAAAGAACTAAACCTAAAGAGAAAAATACATGAAAATTACAACAACTAAACTAATCTCCTCTCTTCTCCATTCTCCCTTTGTACGCAGGTCAAGGTCCAGTATTTATAGCATGGGAGAGAACCTTCGAGAGCCTAGTTTGTTGCCACAAAATCCGGGGCTCAACGGCCCTAGGATTGTCGCGCCCAAGCCGCGGATCGCGGCACAACTGAATCCGTTCAGCAACGGATTTCTGTTGCTGATTGGTTACAGGGTTGTTGGCCACATGGACTTCTGGAATCTTCGTTGTTGCGCAGAGATCTCTCTGGATTTGATTTGAAATCTTGGCTCTTATCTTTAATCTTTTGATTAATCACTTAATTATTGCTAATTAAGGTGATTAATTGCTTTATCTCTTTTAGAGTGTGTACCTGCAAATATGTAGAGAAGAGGAGTAAAAATCACATATTTATTTGTAATATGCATGGGAGTTATGATGTAAAATATGCAATATTGGATACCAATCAATGATGATGGATTCTAAGATTCTAACATTTCTAACATCTAACCTACTAACTTGCTAACTTGCATTGTCTTCTTTATTACATGCTCACCTCTAACCGGTTTTGATGATTTAACAGTAGCTTGCAACTTGTTATGTGGTATTGATGTGTTGTTTGAAAGTAGAAGAACAATCTTATGAGTTATACTTTGTATCGTTTCTTAAATCCAAGGATTAGTGATGGCCAAGGATCCATGTGAGGCAACTATCACTAAGAGGTTAGTATGGTTAGTGAAGCAATTAGTAGTTAGTAGCCATGAGTTTTTTTTATCTTGCTTTAAAAATCATTTTCAAAATCTTTTATCATTTCTCATTGTTGTTTTTACCATCTTCTTAGTTCACCTTTGTTTCATCTTCTTTACCACAAGCTTCATCTTCTTTTCTATTTGTTTTCCAAACCACTTCTTCTTATTTTCACAATGCCGTTTTCATCGCCTTCTCCACCTATCACTTCTAGATTTCTTTCCTTTTCTTTTCTTTTCTAATTCTTTAACAAAGAAGACTTGTTAACATAACACGTGAATAGAGACTGTTAATACTTCTATCGCCTCCCGTCCCTGTGGATTCGACCCGTTGAGCCAATGCTATAACGGAAGTATCGAGGAAACATTAGCACATATATAATTACACTAATTTCATAAAGACACGTTTTCGAGTGCTCGTTCCGCCCCGATCAGTTGACACTCTAAAAAAGATAAGATTCCTAACTGGCCTGAACGATGTCTAACTTGTTGACATCTACAAAAGACAAGTGGCAGACAAGCCGATGACCAGTTCTTCACCCATCTCAAAGGGACGAATCAGCAACTTGGACTCTATTGATCCAGTGAAGCAGACAGTAAGCCAAGATCATCCTTAAAAGCCTGTGAGAAGGCCCAAGCAGGTCCAGAGATACTAAGTTAGCTCAACACTTAGTCTCGCACGACTCCATGAGATAAGTCTCGCATGAGAAACCAAAGTTGCTTAGCATCGCAGGAAGCTCCTTCATAGCCTCGCTGCGAGCTAACTTACAGCTTCGCCTGAAAATGCTCAGTTAACTCTATAGAAAGTTAGCTTCGCTTGAAGCTCAACACAGCCGCGTAAAAGGTTGACTGGTAGCTTCGCCACAAGTTTTATCTAGCTCCGCTGAGAGCTTTCCTCTAGCTTCGCCAGGAGCTTCTCCCAGATCCGCTATGAGCTCAACGCAACGACTCCGCTGCGAGTCCTTTATAGTCATTTTAACTAATCAAATCTCCAGATGAGTTCATGTTGATTAAAATCAAATTTGGCAGTTGCCTGCCATGATCTTTTGACTCTCCCAATCAGGTAAGAAGATCAAGGGAGATCTCTCAATTAACTAAAGAGGATCAAGGGGGTATCCCTCATTTAGCGGAGCGAATCAAGGGATTGGCGCTACATGCTATTCCTAGCTTCGCAGAAGTTGTTTCTAGCCTCGCAACAAGGCTACTTTTCGGATGCGAAACAGATTGATTCAATCTGTTTTCAGATTTAAAGGGCGATTATACCCCTTTTCCCCCTTATAAATAGCCTACCAGAGGTAGGCAAGGAGGGAGGAGATTAGCTCGAGAAGCAGCAAGAGGGCTCTACCGATCCTCTGTTCTCCGATTCCCCGAACCAAGCGAGAAGGGTGTCCTATTAGGAGGCAATTCGATCGTCTGACCGATCACATCGTCAAAGGGATAAAGTGGTTGCGCGCTGATCAGATTCCTACCGGCACACTTTCCCAGAAATCTTAGAGGAGATCTACCTGTAATTTTTCTTTTCAATTACTTGTAATTTAGCTCCTTGATTTCTTTTGTAAGTTTTCCCCTTTGCAAAATTAATGAAAAACACAAGGCAGCAACTTGGACTCTATTGATCCAGTAAAGTAGGCAATAAGCCAAAAGTTACCGCATAGAGGCCAAAGCAAGTCTATAAAGCCAGGTCTGATCGAGATCTGATCGAGTACCAAGCCTCATAGAGATCCAAAAATCGCTAAAAGGCCGAGACAATGAGCTTCGCACGAAGCTCCCATTTAGCCCCGCCAATGGCTAATCCTAGAGCTTCGTGCTAAAAACTTAATCCCCAGCTTCGCTGGTGGAAGGGATGGTTCAGCTCCGCTATGGGCTGAGTTTTAACTTCGCATGAGGCTGTGAAGGTAACTTCACCTGAAGCTTGGCTAAAGTTCTAGCCTCGCATGAGGCTGCGAAGGTAATTTCGCCCGAAGAAGAGCTTCTCACTTAGCTCCGCAGCGAGCTTTACCAGTCATCAATTGACCGTTTCAAAATCCCACGAGGGATTAATGGGTGAACTTCACTAATTTAGTGGGATTAATACCACTTTAAGTGGGCGGTTACGCCCGCCCACTACGTCCCACATTAAGTGGAGACAATTAAGCCACTATGGCTAATAATAGTTCACACGAACTTATTAGCTTAGCCCGAAGCTCACAGTTAGCCTCGCGACAAAGCTATTTTTAGCCTCGTGCGAAGCTAAAGACTAATTCAGTCTTGCTGAATTCAAGGAGTCAGTTACACCCCTATTTTTTGCTATAAATAGCCCCTTGCATGACGGAGAGGGCTAAGGGGACATAGGCTGGAAAATTGGGAGAGATTAAGAAGTGACCTGAGCAAAAGTGTCCTTTTGTCTTCTCGCTTCCAAAGCCTCAACTTGCTTCCAAAACCTCAGAGATTCAGTTCTCTTTCATTCAGGGTTCTAGCACGCGTTCTATCTTTGAATATTTTCGGAACCAAGTGAGAAGAAAATTCCATCGAGGAGGCAGCTTGGCCACATGACCAATTGCGTCGTCAAAGGAATAAAGTGATCGCGCGCTAATCAGATTCCTACCGGCATACTTTCTCAGAAATCACAGAGAAGATCTACTTGTAATTTTCTTTCTTTAAAGGATTACTCGTAATTTTGCTCCTCAATTCTTTCTTTTGTAAGTTTTCCTTTCATTCAATTTGCAATGAAAAATAAGATGGCGACTCCGCTGGGGACTCAGTCTTCTTCCGTAATAAGGAGATGATGTCACAATGCAACAGTCAGAATGCTGAACCCGTTACTACTGAGAACTTGGTCATCCACTTTGACCAAGAGAAGTTCAAAGAACTCCTCTCTGGGGTAGTCCAGCACGACATACACGGAAGCATAGGAAGGTCTCCATAGCCAAAGCTCTAGTAGCAGAGCAGAAATCAGTCTCAATTGTGCGTGCAATTGGGTGAACCTCGCTTCTGCTCCCTTTAGTCTCAACTGAGGTCAAAAGTAAAGGCGTCTCATGATTGGAGTTCATGAATGTATCATTTTTCACTACCATATTATGCTTTACATAAAGAAAAATGAGATTTTTATTGCTTTTTTCTCTCTTTTTTTAGGTCCAACATTAATAGAGATGAAGGCCCATCAACAATGATTTTAAGGGATTAAGGGATTAATTGAGAAGCCTAAAGAAGAAGCCCATATCTGGATTCATCCACGGATATTCTCTACATTCTAGAAGGTCCAGCAAGGCACATGAAGGATAACAGAATGTCAGAAGAAATCGCTGGCGCAACGGCCAAGATTCTGCCGCGGAAACGCGGCTTTGGCCGCGGATCCGCGGCAATCATCTGGCCGTTGAGCCAGCGTTTAATCCCACGGCTGTGATTGGAAGTCCTCATCTCTTGGAGACTATAAATAGACCCCTAGGGCCTCTGTAATCGGGAGGAGAGAAGAGCTTTGTATTTTTGAGGAAATTGTTAGGTTTTTCTTTAGAGTCTATTGTAATTTTCTTTCTCCTTCTAGAATCTAGCAAAGAGAGAGAGAGAGAAAGTGAGAAATCTTGTAATTAGAGTAGGTGACAACTCAATGTAAGAATTGATCCTTCTTTCTTCCCATCTTTTCTCATTCTAGTGCATTATTTTCTTCAAGCTTTTACTACTTATGCATTACCTTCTACAATGGATTGTTGTTTGATTTTTACTTCAATGTCTAGCTAACTTCCTAACATGACTAACTAACCTCTAACTTTACTAACTACTAACTCTTGGGTGATTGCTAACTCATGTGAATCATTGGATGCTTTATTGTAGTCTTGCAAATTTCAAGTCTCTCTTATCCCTAATGAAGATGAGTTACTTTTAATTCTTAGCAAATGCTTGTTCCCCTTCCATATGATTCATGTGAGCCTCATTTAGAGCCTTGTCTTTAGAGAAAGTGTCTTGATGGAACATGAAGATGGAGTACTTAACTATGCTATTGATTAGTGGTACAATTTTCTTACTTCATGCTAGCTTAAGTATAGTTTTGATGGACTAATGAATCTTGTATTTTCTTTCTTAGCATATCCTTGAGTAACTATCCTTAATTCCATCACTGAAAATCTATCTCGGGAGCCAATGAATCAATGAGGCAACGAGTCAATCCGAGAAGATAACTTATCCTCTACATGGGACAATATTTTGACCAAACAAGCAAGACAAATCTTTGCCGATGAATCAATATGAGGCATGCATCACCCTATGAGATTAGTAAGTTAGTAAATTAGAGTGTTAGTCATGGTTTCTCTTCCTATAGTACTTCAAAGTTTCTTTTCTTAACACGTCCTCTTTTCAAAATACAACCATTTTCATTCCATCGTTCTTTCCATTCTTTTCCTTTTTCTTCTACAAAACCCACAAAGAATTTCTCATTCACTTCTCCATCATTTTGTTTTTCTTAAAACAAAGAAGAATCTTCGTTTTTCTTCTTAAAACAATCTCAATATCAAAACCGTGAATGCTTCTATTGCCAACTCTCCCTGTGGAATCGACTCGTAATAGCTTGTGCTACGACGGTGGTTCGGAAGAAGTATAGTAAACCTACAAATACATTTGGAGCTTTTGATATCAACACACGAACATCGAAGGTTTACTCTAAACCCTCTCTCTGAATACTAGTAAACTCCCAATCCGAACAAATTTTTGGCGCCGTTGCTGGGGAGAGTAACGGTTTTTATTTGAGTTTTTAGAACTAAAACGAATTTTTCTTCTCTGTTGCACGTTACAGGTTAGGAAACAGGAAATAAAGACTTGCAGTAACATATAAGTAGTCTTGGGCCTCTGCTCTAGAAAGCAGAGACCAAGTACCCTCTGATTCGCCGCGTTTTCTCGGCCAAAGCCGCGGAACCGCGGCAAAGAAGAGTTCACTACTAACTAGTTTTGTGCAGGGCTGCTTGCTTTGCAAAAACATAGCTTGCTGCAAATTTTATTTCTTGTATGCTATCACCAGGAGCCTGCTAATAACTCAACAGTAAAACATTTGTTGAAAATTTTAAATATTGATTAGACGTTTGCATTTTAGGCACGTATCTTTTCAATTCATTTACTTTACTGTTGAAGAGTGCTGGAGCAAGATACGTTCGCATTGCATTTAGAATACGACTCACCTCTTGGTTGATTTACATCGCTTTAAGTGAATCTTGTTTGCATATATTATACACTTACACAAATTGATCTTAAGGGCACCACCCAATAACAAGATAAGGTGGGGATTTCATCACCCTTCCTTGGCCCAAAAATCATAATCCAAGCACTCACAATCCCAAGCTCTTTAATAAAATTTGATAGACATTGGCCCCTAGGGACATCCGGACTCATTAAGAGATCAGCTGAAGTTGGAAATTGTTTTTGATTCATACTCCAGTCAAATCAATGTCTAAGGTTGGGGATTAAGAGGTTACGCCTCGAAGATACCGTGGTTTGGCGTAATTAAGGCCCGTTGCTTACGCACGAATACCTCCCACCGTATTTTGCCCCTACCTGGCTGATTAACTGTGGTCTGACTCGAGCAATAACCTTCTTTGGTTCATCGAACAGTTAGAAGTCGTCTAAGTCCAGGTATCCTAGATAGCTTGTGATTGCTTTTTCTTTTCTTGTTTGTTATTTTCTTTTTTTTTTCGCTTGCTTGATCGGTGAACGTTGTCTGTAATTGTGCATGTAAGAGTGGTACCGGGATCCAATTTCTGCAAGACTTGTTAGGATTTCTACACTTGCACAAACACCACCTCCTGACACAATCCCAATTATGGCCAACAATACTTCTCTCCAAGACAAGTTCTACCCTATTCGCACTTCACTTACTTCATGCATTCTTTTACCTGAGACAAACGGAAATAACTTTGAGCTTAAACCACAATTCATAAATACACTCCCGAGGTTTCATGGCTTAGAGTCCGAGGATGCATATTTCTTCATTCGTGAGTTTGAAGAAGTGTGTTTGATGATGAGAATTCCCCAACTGGGGGAGGATGCTGTTAGATTAAGGTTCATACCCTTCGCACTTAAGGATATAGCTAAGAAATGGCTATATAATCTGCCCGCCAGTTCTATCTCTTCATGGGATGATTTTGTCAAAGTATTTCTTAAGAAGTTCTATCCCATTCATAAGACAGCCCTCATCAGAAAAAATATAATGCAGTTCAAGCAGAATCTAGTGAACCATTTTGAAAGTATTTCGAACGATTTAAAGATTTACTAGTGATAGGGAAGGGAGGAGTGTACTCAATTCAGAGATAGAGGGTTTAGAGTCAACCTTCTTTGTTCAAATGTGATGCTCAAAACTCCAAGAATGTATTCATAATATTTATGTACTCCTTCCGAATCACCGTTGTAGTATGAACTATTACGGGTCGATCCTCAGGGAGAGCTCGCGATGGAAGCTTTAACGGTTAAGTGTTGAAGAGAGAAAACGAAGATTCTTCTATGTTCAAAAGAAATAAAACAACATGAAAAAGTAAAGGAAGAATTCGTCATGGTTTGGTTTCATGAAAAGAAAGGCGATGTAAAAGAAAATGAAAAGAACTTGGAAAATTGGACTTGCTTGAAAAGAAAACTTGCTAAAGAAAACGTTGGAAAAACTTTTAGATGAAAGAAACCATGACTAGCTAACCTTTCTAATTTGTTAACTTACTAATCTCATTATGGTGATGCATGCCTCATGTTGATTCATCGATGAGGGTTTGTCTTGCTTGTTGGTCAAATTACTTTCCCACTTGGAAGATGAGTGTTCTTCTCGGTCTTGGCTTGTAGCCTAATTGATTCATCGGCTCCCGAGATAGAATTTCAATGGTGGAATCAAGGAGTGCCACTCAAGATAGTGCTAAGGAGTAAGATACAAGATTCATTAGTCATTCAAGGCTATACTCAAGCTAGCATTGAAGTAAGAAAATTGTACTACAAACCAATAGCAAAGTTAGGTGATCCATCTCCATGTTCCATCAAGGCACTTGTTCTAAAAACAAGGCTCTAAATGAGGCTCACATGAATCATATGGAATTACAACAAGCACTTGCCAAGAATGAAAGTAACTCAACTTCATTGGGGATGAAAGAGACTCAAAATTTGCAAGATTAAAAGTTAGCAATCACCCAAGAGTTAGAAGTTAGCAAAGTTAGTGGTTAGCTAGTCATGTTAGAAGTTTAGCTAGACATTGCCATGGAAAGAAAATAACAATTCATAGTAGAATAAAAATGCAATGAAAGTAAAGCTTGAAGAAAGTAAAGTAAGAAAGTAATGCACTAGAAATTGCAAAGATGAGAAGAGAGATGGATAAATCCTTGCTTCAAGTTGTCACCCTTTGATTACAAGCTCTCACACTCTTTCTTTCTCTCTTTTGCAGAATTTCTAGGAGGAAGAAGGAGATTACAAGAGCACTAAAAAACTAGAGAAAAATCCCTACACTCTTCTCTAAAATACAAGCTCTCACACTCCAAGTCTCTCCTCCTTTCTCGTAGAGGCCCTGGTGGTCTATTTATAGGCTTCAGAAGAGGAGGCTCCCAAATCTAGACCGTTGGATCAAATCGCTGGCTCAACGGCCAGATTCCTGCCGCGGATCCGCGGCCAGAGCCGCGTTTCCGCGGCAGAATCTTGGCCGTTGCGCCAACGGATTCTGTTGCCGTTCTGTTGGAGTCTGTTGGCCACGTGGATCTTCTAGAAGGCTGAGTGTATGCGTGGATGGCTCCAGATCTGGGCTAGACTTTTGGGCTTTTCATTTGGCACTTTAATTAATCCCATTAATCCTTGATAATTTCATAGATTATGGGCCTTCCTCTCTATTAATGATGGACCTGCAATTTTAGAGAGAAAAAGAGTAAAAAGCTTATTTTTATTTACATAATGCATGATATGGATGTGAAAAAATGATGCAAAAATGAATAACAATCACACCCCATACCTAGCTTTTGCTCGTCCCCGAGCAAAAAGAGAAAAAAGAAAAAATCCTAGCTAAATTATTACACCACTTTCGTAGGTGACACGATTGCACTGAGCATGTGCAACAAGCCGTTAAACCTCTAGGTTACCCTAGAGGAGGAGTGTTGTCTCCTGAGGGTTTTCAGCGGATTGCACCCACAAAGTCCAAAAAAGAAAAATGTTGGTGAGAAATTTTTGATCCATATTTTTCAAGAACTTCACTTGATTTATAGGTTTCAGGTTACCCTAAACTCGTCATTCTTTATATAAGTGTCTATTTAGAGTTTTATCTTCAACTTAGGTTAAGTTTCTAAGGAATAGAGCGAAGACCGGATTTTGCATCATACCTAGCATATATACATCTATAAATATGAAGGATTTCTCTTAGACTAAAGATCATTTATTTACTAATATATACAATATATATATATATATATATATATATATATATATATATATATATATATAATATATATATATATATTTGTTTTTGTTTATTTATTTATTTATTTACACTTCCTTAGCTTCTTTAGGCTTTCTAATTTACCCATGTAACGAACCTCTTACCGATGACTCCCAAACCAGTCGGTCTTAGGGCACCAGATGAAGATACATCCCTAAGGTTCGAGGACTCGAGTAAACTAGGCCACGAATATTAAGGACTTAACCACCTTTAGGCGTGACTAGCCATGCTTCTTGAGGCACAGCTAACCAGCTTAATTAGTGGCTAAGTATTTATTTATTTATTTATTTATACTTATATATATTTTTTCTTTTTCTTTTTTTATTTTTTATTATATATATATGTAAATAGAATCACTAAGTCTTTGATTAATCCCTCAATATGTTTAATGTATATATGCTAAAGTATGAATTAAAATCTAACTATCTTTCTTATCCTTTTTCACTTAACCTAAAAATCCAACAAAACTCCTCTTTTCGACTTATATTAAGAAATTTTAGTTAAGAGTTTCCTTAATTCCTAAAATCAAGTTTAATTCTTTAAAAATGGATCAAAATTTCTCTCTTTTTTTATTTTTTTATTATTTTTTTATTTTTTTGGTTTTTCTAAAAATGTAAAATCTAAAGAAAATGAAAAATCTAAAAAGGAAGATAAAATCGAAAAAGAAAATAAAAAATCCTAAAAAATAAAAATCCTAAAAAGAAAAAAAAATCCTAAAAAGAAAATAAAAATCCTAGGTTAGTATCTACCCCCATACCTATCTCATGCATTGTCCTCAATGTATGCAAGATAAAATATGCATGAAATAGGTAAAGGAACAAAATCACCCCCGTCGTTGTTTTGGACCAGCGGTGGTGCTTGGTCCAGCCGACTGTGAACGCCTAAACCCTGCCTCAATACGATCCAACCTAGAGGATTGCTCCTCTACTTTCTTCCTCAGCCGCACTTGTCCCCTAAAAATCTTTTTCATGCCCCTCCATATGGTGGACATGAATGCACGTGAGTCTGTAGGGGGGTCCTGATGCCAGAATGCAGGTTCATCTTCCTCCTCTAAACTTTCCTCAGAAGAGGACTCCACCGGTACGTCTTCCGGCTGGACACTAGGGGTCCAGACCGCATGTAAGCAACTGTTGTAAGAACTAGTGAGTCTCTCTTGTGTAACAAACACCCGGTCATAAGAGTCAAAGACAACGTCCGGTAGGAAAGTCCTACACAGACGCGTAATCAGAGTAGCATGTGAGTGTTTAGCACCCCGGGTGCGTGAGGAGTTGGTAATTATGGCATGGAAGATAGTCTTGTTGAGACAGACCGTGTGTTGCCTAGTCATTAGGTCATGAATAATCTGCAACACGGGGCGGTTAAACGATGTGGTATGGTCCAGACCTAGAATGTTGCGTTGGATCCATCGTCCAACGCAATGTACATTGCGAAAAGTGGTACTGGCCTTTAGCCCGCGGTCTTGCTCAGTGCAGCGAGCCCCCATAATGGTCAAGAACTGTCGCAGATCCGCGGCAATTGTCGCGCAAACGCGGCAGACAGGCAGAAGCTGGGAAGGAGAAAAATTGCTGAGGGCGACGCTTGAAGAGGGGTTTTTAGATCTGGAAAGCGTTTTCAGTTTGAGAGGAAAAAGGTAGGGTAGAAAGAATTTATAGGGAGTTGAAAGGTAGAAGTCCAAAAATAACCCTAGGTGAAATTGAATATTTACAAACTAGGGTTATTTGAAAATGGGTTATGAAGAAGTGGGACTCTTGGTGCCAATTAGCACCAAAGTCCACATTTTTGTGGAGTTATTATTATTATTTTTTTAGTTTTATTTACAAAAAGGGTCCCAAAAGTATTTACAGGGAAAATGTACAAAATTATTTACAGGGAAAAAATATCTCCACCACCAAAGACTGCTTTTGGTCGTATTCCTCTAGCCCGTTTCCCATCGTTCCAATGGGTACGTTTAATCGGGCACAATTGGGATGCCAATCGAATTGTCATTGGAGCCCTTGGCATCTCCAATTTCAACTGCTTTAGTTGTTTATCCCTCATGTCACTACAATCCTCACTAAAATTTTTTTATCACCACTTTTCTCATTTTGAATTTCTTTATTCCTAATGTTGAGAAATTCCAACTCATCTCCATACAGCTCCTCAAAGCTTAGGTCAACATTTTCCCCTAGAGACGTGCAATCAGTTAACAGATCCCGAGTTGGCTCATCCAGACACATGAGTTCGTCTGCGAAGAGGTCTTCAAAAGGTATGTCAATCGGAGGTTCTTGAATTATATCCTCATGGGATACATTCGCGGTTGGCTTACTGAAAGTGAAGATATCCAAATCAATTTTCCCCTTTTGAAAGGGTACTCTAACATTAGGATTTTCCACATCAAGATGATCGCGTTCATTTTGAAATAATTCATTAAGAAACAGCGACTCATCTTCTGATTCTTCACTCTCTTCCTCACAATTGTTTTCGACAAAGTTTACCTCATATGTTTGATCTCTTGTCTTACGAGGTTGCTTGTCTATGTTGAAGACATTCACTTCTCTCGTCATGTCACCAAAAGTTAACCTCATAGATCCATTCCTGCAATTGATGATGGCATTTGCAGTAGCAAGGAATGGTCGCCCCTGGATAACAGGAGTTTGAGCCCGATGATTGGTGTTAGACACAGGTTTTGTCTCAAGAACTATGAAATCTACCGGGTAAATAAACTCCCCAACTCTGACAAGGACATCAATGATCTCCCCTTTGGGAATCTTCACAGAACGATCTGCCAGTTGTATCGTAACTTTGGTCGGACGGAGATCGCCTAACCCTAGTTGTTGATACACGAAAAAGGGAAGGAGATTGATACTGGCTCCCAAATCAAGTAATGCCCTATTGATGGTAGTCTGTCCTATGATACAAGAGATGGTCGGGCTCCCTGGGTCCTTGTATTTCACAGGAATTGGCCCAGAGAGCAACTCGCTGATGTTTGAAGCTAGGAAGACTTTCTTAGGGACTTGTGTTTTCTTCTTCTTGGTGCACATTTCCTTTAAAAATTTTGCATATGATGGGACTTGTTGTATTGCATCCAGAAGAGGTACATTGATTTTTAACATTTCTCTAATTTTCTCCATATAAGCATTCAGCTTGTGATTTGCTAGCCTATTTGGAAATGGTATAACAGGCTTATATGGTTGCTCATCTACCTTTTCTTTCACTTTGTCTTTGGAAGTTGATGGATCAGAACTGGAAGATGGATTGTCTTGAGTTGGTTGTACTGGGACAGGAGGTGTTGATTTGGACAACACTGATTTTGACACTGATTTGGTGGGTTGATTAGAAACCTTGTTATCTACCCGCTTCCCGGATCGCAGAATATGAATAGTGTTGCACTGACTGGGGCCCATGTCTTCAACTTCATGCACCTAAGGGGGGGTGAATAGGTGTAAGTGCTAATCTAGTGAACTAAATGCGCTAAATTCGGAAGCTTAAAACAATCTTGCAATCACACTTAATACAACACACAAGTGTAGCCGAATTCCCCGTGAAGGGCTCTGGACTAACTCCTCTTGATTCCCCTAGATATGGGTTGAGGTGCTATATGAAGCTCTTGTGGTTAAGTACAAGTGAGGCACACACAAACAACCAAGCATATAAGATGAATAGGCAATATGAAATATGCAAGGCAACACAAGCAAATATGATATGATGATATGAATGATGCTATGCACAATATAAACAAGAGAGAGAGAGTTGAGAGATATTGGATCAAACGCAAAGGCAAAGATATGTTTCGAGGTTCGAGCACCTAGCTCTACATCCCCGCCTTCACCACCGTGAAGGATTTCCAATCCACTATCTCCCACCGAGGGAACCTCCACCGAGGAGGATTTGTTACAATAAGGGAGTACCGAACTCCTCTCTCAAACACCCCCTCACAACCGAGGGGTAGGCCCGTAGCCAATACAACAACCAACACCTCTATCGAAGAGGGTTACAAACCAAACTCCACCTCTCACTAGAGGGAGCAAACAACAACCAACTCCACCTCTCACTAGAGGGAGTAAACCACAATCTCAACCTCTACCAAAGAGGGAGCAACCCAATCAAAGTAAGGGTTTTACAACAAGTGGTTTCTTTCAACCACAAACCTCTTTCCTTTTTCCACTAAACAAGATCCTAATAGAATAGGATAGAAGATAAGCTCAAGTGTGGAAAACAAGTGTTTTGATCAAAGAAAATCTCTTGGGAAAAATACCAAATTGATATAGAAATGAAGAACAATAAACTAATTCCCAAAAACCTATTTTCTTTGAAAATAACAAAACACTTAAAAACAAATAGAATGAATCTTTTTGCTATTTAAACACTTTTTAAAACTTGTTTTTAAAACCAGAGAATGGGAGAAAATCAGCTCTAAAAATCTTAACCAAAACCCTAAAGAAATGGGGTTTATATAGGCCAAACCAGAAACTAGCCATTAGGCTGATCTGTCAGCCTGACAGGCTTCCGGTCGACCGGCCGGTCGACCGCCAACGGTCAAAAATCCGACCGTTGGAGCAAACCGGTCGACCGCCCGGCCGACTGAAATAAACAGAGAGCACTGCTCTCAGTTACGGTCGACCGCCGGTCGGCCGTCCCATTGTGTGTCAGACGTGCACGGTTCTGTGCACGTCGGTCGACCGTACGGGTCAACCGGCCTATGGTTCGGTCGACCCCACGGTCGACCGGCCAGGCCTGACAGACAAGTCTGGGTCTGAAACTGGTTTAAAAACATATCTTGAAAATTCTTTTAATAACTTCTAAAAATCCCAAAAATGTTTTTATCATATTGCATTGATATATAAACATGTGATAAACATTTCTACTCAAATATCAAGCATATGAAACCATTTTTGTTTCTTAACATTTTTACCAAAAATCAAAACATGTATTTTTATCAAACTTGGATTTTTCAATACATGAATAGGAAAGTCAAAATAAGTTTGTTTTAAAGTTAAGCATGCATGTATAGAATGAAACAATTATACATATATCAATTAAACTTGTTTTGATCAACTATTCATGAAAACCAAAAACCAAACATAAAACGTGTGTTTGTGCACTTGAGGATATCAACTATACTAAGCTTTACAAATGGATCTAAACACACTATCTAACTATGGATACCTAAGTCTTCTTGACGATCTCCATCTTCAAGTAGACCCGATCCAAAACTCCATCCATGGGCTAGGCAATGTGTGATCCTGAAGCTTGAGCCCTGGAATCACTTGTGAAGCTTCCAAACACCTCTTGTTGAAGGTATCACCAAACTAACATCTTGTTATAAGATCTGAGACTAAAAACACAAGAATATTAGTAAACATAACTATATGAGTTAATCATCATCAAAACTAGGGTGGAAGGCCTTTGGGCCAACAATCTCCCCCTTTTTGATGATGACAAAACTCATGGAGTTATATATGCATGGATTAAAGTTAAGCTTCAAAGAAGCTCCCCCTTAACTCATGCATAAAACAAATAAACATAAATATGCATGAATGACAATGCATAAACAAGATGCTCTAGATACCAAATGAAATATTCAAAACAAAACATGCTCTAGAGACCAATTAAAATTAAACAATTAAACTTAATATATGCAAAACACAAATATGCATATATAAAACTCAAAATCTTTCTCCCCCTTTTTGTCAATCATCAATAAAGGGGTTAAAGCTAAATCAAAAACAAGAAATTTTTCTCCCCTTTTTGTCCAAAACAAAAACATATCAATAAGGGGTTACGATCAATAAGATATCAAAGAAAAAGATATGACAAAGTAGCATCTTGATATCAATTGAAAGTAAACATAAACAATCAATAAATGGTATATGCTATATACATTCATGAAGAGGAAGACGCTAAGTTAACTTCCCTACACATATGCATTATATGAAGAAGGGATGATAAGCCCCAATTCACATAACACATATTATGTAATGCATAAGGAGAGATGTGAAGCTCCCCTTACACACGTGTATCACATAAAGAAGAGTTATCAAGCTCCTCAATACAAGATACACTCAAAATGAATCTATATGTAGAAGAGATGTTAAGCTCTTCTTGCATATAGGCAACATAAATTAAAAACTTTGAATTTTCTTTAAACAAAATTTTATTTTTGATATCAATTTAGAAACAATGATGAGATTTATTGATACCAATTTAAACTTTATATTCTACCATAAAGCAAGGGAGTGGAAATACAAATACCAATTGAAATAAGAAAATTGAATTTTCTCCCCCTTTATGAAATACAAACTAAACACATGCGTAAGCTTGTTTAAAGATATCAATTGAAAAACTAAATCAATTAAAATAAAGTTGAAACTCAAGCTTTAGCATAAACAAAATTTGTGCTCTAAGATATATGAATATAGTAGGCACAAACAAAACATATATGTATGAGAAATTAGATACCAATTGAAACTGATACCATTGAAATGAAAGCATACATACATACAAACATATGAGTATACAAGAGGATTAAAATTGATACCAATTGAAAAAGTTCAATGATACCAATTGAGACAATAATAATAGCATGGTATAACTCATATTATCAAAACGAAGAATACGAACTAGTATAAAAAATGGAAAGTTTTGTTAACTAGTACGAAATCCTTCAAGCAAGGAATAAAAACAGATTATTTTTCATAAAACATGAAATTCACAAAATAACTAACACTCATAATCAATGAAGCATACAATGACTCATGAAAACAAAACATGAGTAAATAAGAAGGGTGAGTGCATCATCAAAAAATGTGAGGATCATGATTATGAAAATATTCAATTAAGCTCAAAATTCCTTGAAACATGGAAACAACAAAACTTATTTAATCTTCAAGGTATATGTATGTCCTATACAAACTAAAGTATACATACATATCCAAACACAACGAGTCCACTAAGATATATGCATGAAGGCATGTGGCTCAAAAAGGATGTATATGTATAAACAATAATTTGGATAAAATAGACATATACATGAAGTTAAATAAATAAACACACAACAAAACAACAAATGGGAATACAAGTTAAAATGTATGAATCATCAAAGCTAGACTATACTAGCACATCTAATGGGTTCAAATATGCATTCAAGCTCAAACATATATAGATTTATTTGTGGCCCATAATATGTACAAGTATAAATCCTAGTGTTGACAAAAACTAACATTTAAACTAACATTCAAATCATGAAGCATCAAATCTTGAGAATACAAAAGATTTTACCCATAAAAAGTAGGATCATGAGAATATCTCATAAACTTATTGAAGAATAAATAACTAGTATAAAATGATTTTGAAAAACTAGTTAAAGATCCTTCAAATACACCAAATCATATGTTTTTCATAAAACATAACTAAATACATAAAGATTTAATCACCCATGGTTTATAAAGCTCAAAATGATGATGACACTTAAGTCATGGATAAATAAATGAAAAGTGAGTGTTAAAAGATAATGTAAATAGCATTTTTATGAAAATAGACATTGAAACTCAAATGAAACATGAATAACAATTTTATTAAAACAAATCATGAAAAATCTAAAACACAAACTTCTAGGTATATGTATGATTTATCCAATCCTAGCAATACACATACATATCCCAAACGTAAAAGAGTCTAATAAGGATGTTTGCATGAAGGCAAGAGACTCACGGGTATACATGTATATTTATTAGATTTGAATTCAAAATACATATACATGAAGTAGAAACATGAAGGTAGGCAAAAACATGTATAAATGAAAGAATCATCAAAACTAACTTATACATGTGCATATAGTGGGTACAAATGAGTATGAAGTGCAAACATATATGAATCAATTTGTTCTCACTATTTGTACATGCATACATGCAAGTTTTGATAAAAACTACATTTAAATTAGTTTATACCACATGAAGCACTAAAACAATTAAAACATAATCATGCTAAAAATATCATGAATGAACAAGCATGAGCATAAATAAAATGGGAGTTTAGAGATCGTTACCAACTCCAAACCTCCAAAACATGGTGGTTGTCCCACCAAACTTCCCTTGAAAGTGATGCATCCAAATTGTTCTCTTTAAGCACGGAACGCATCCACTCTAAGGTACGGCAACTCTCACGTCATGTGAGAGCCCACACCTACATCAAAAATAGGAGGGGTGGACTTTGGTACCCATATCTTCTTGGGTCCATGGGGGTTAGTACCTTCTCTAACCCAAACGAATTTCTTTGCTAAATTTACATTATGTAATCTATCAAAGCAAAATTTAGCAAGGTGGCCCATACGTCCACAATGTGTACAAGTGTACACATGAGCATACATAGTGTGATGGTGTCCGTGAGGAGCATGTGTATGTCGTGGAGGGTGTGCATGAAAAGATGGAACTTGTTTCTTTCGAACCAAGGATTCCAAGCGTGTGTGGTTCATGGCACATTGCCCATAGTGGAGCCCAAACAATCAAACTTCTTCTTAAGCATGGATATATCATTATCAATTAAAGAAGAGGTGGCACATGCAATAGGAGGTGTGTGTGATACTAACCTAGCATAGCAAACATGTGCATCAATCTTATTTTTTAAAACATCATTTTTCTTTAAACAAACATCTAAATCATTTGAAATAGAAATAATCTTATTTTTCAAAGCAACATTCTCTTTTAAAGTGAAAACAACTTTTGAAGACAACTTTTCATTTTTCTTTAAAAGAGTTTCACTATCATTTTTAGATTTTAAAAACTTATTTTCTTTAAGTGCAAGATCAAGTTGAGATTTTAATGAATCCCTCTCATTAGCAATCTCCTCTTTCTCTTGCAAAATAATATCAAGTCTAGCAATCAAATTTTTATTTTCATTATTAATGCCTAGACTTTTCTTTTTCAAAATTTTATATTTTTCAATCAATTTTTCACAAACAATAGATAGTTCTTCATTCAAAGCATGGGGATCAACATAATCATCACATGAAGAACTAGCATCAAAACTATCTAGTTGAGATTCCGATTGTACCTCAAGGGAGTCATTCCCTTGACCATTAAGCATTGTGATTCGGATTCTCCACTAGATTCCTCTTCTTGGATTTGCACTTGAAGCTTGGAGGTGTTGGTGGTTGTCAACAAATTCCATACTGCAAAGGCGGAATCAATGTTAGAAACACGCATAAGATATTCTTTGGATAATGTGCTTCTAATGGCCTCAAGGGCTTGTGCATTGGCCCCTATATGATTGCGATTACCAAGATAGCATTTCTTGGTAGCGGCAAGGAAAACATGCAAGCCTAGGGTCTTTAGGTACATGGACATCCTATATTTCCATATGTCAATGTTGGACACATCGAATATGGGAGGTGAAAAGCAATCCATGGGTACAAACTATATGAGTGTGCAAACAAGCAAATGCAAACAATAGATTAGCAAACAAATGGATCTCACTCCTAGGATGTTAAGCCTAAGTATCAGGAGCGTAGGCTCTGATACCAATTGAAAGCACCTAGAGGGGGGGATGAATAGGTGTAAGTGCTAATCTAGTGAACTAAATGCGCTAAATTAGGAAGCTTAAAACAATCTTGCAATCACACTTAATACAACACACAAGTGTAGCCGAATTCCCCGTGAAGGGCTCTGGACTAACTCCTCTTGATTCCCCTAGATATGGGTTGAGGTGCTATATGAAGCTCTTGTGGTTAAGTACAAGTGAGGCACACACAAACAACCAAGCATATAAGATGAATAGGCAATATGAAATATGCAAGGCAACACAAGCAAATATGATATGATGATATGAATGATGCTATGCACAATATAGACATGAGAGAGAGAGTTGAGAGATATTGGATGAAACACAAAGACAAAGATATGTTTCGAGGTTCGAGCACCTAGCTCTACATCCCCGCCTTCACCACCGTGAAGGATTTCCAATCCACTATCTCCCACCGAGGGAACCTCCACCGAGGAGGATTTGTTACAATAAGGGAGTACCGAACTCCTCTCTCAAACACCGCCTCACAACCGAGGGGTAGGCCCGTAGCCAATACAACAACCAACACCTCTATCGAAGAGGGTTTCAAACCAAACTCCACCTCTCACTAGAGGGAGCAAACAACAACCAACTCCACCTCTCACTAGAGGGAGTAAACCACAATCTCAACCTCTACCAAAGAGGGAGCAACCCAATCAAAGCAAGGGTTTTACAACAAGTGGTTTCTTTCAACCACAAACCTCTTTCCTTTTTCCACTAAACAAGATCCTAATAGAATAGGATAGAAGATAAGCTCAAGTGTGGAAAACAAGTGTTTTGATCAAAGAAAATCTCTTGGGAAAAATACCAAATTGATATAGAAATGAAGAACAATAAACTAATTCCCAAAAACCTATTTTCTTTGAAAATAACAAAACACTTAAAAACAAATAAAATGAATCTTTTTGCTCTTTAAACACTTTTTAAAACTTGTTTTTAAAACCAGAGAATGGGAGAAAATCAGCTCTAAAAATCTTAACCAAAACCCTAAAGAAATGGGGTTTATATAGGCCAAACCAGAAACTAACCGTTAGGCTGATCTGTCAGCCTGACAGGCTTCCGGTCGACCGGCCGGTCGACCGCCAACGGTAAAAAATCCGACCGTTGGAGCTAACCGGTCGACCGCCCGGCCGATCGAAATAAACAGAGAGCACTGCTCTCAGTTACGGTCGACCGCCCGGTCGGCCGTCCCATTGTGTGCCAGACGTGCACGGTTCTGTGCACGTCGGTCGACCGTACGGGTCGACCGTCCTATGGTTCGGTCGACCCCACGGTCGACCGGCCAGGCCTGACAGACAGGTCTGGGTCTGAAACTGGTTTAAAAACATATCTTGAAAATTCTTTTAATAACTTCTAAAAATCCCAAAAATGTTTTTATCATATTGCATTGATATATAAACATGTGATAAACATTTCTACTCAAATATCAAGCATATGAAATCATTTTTGTTTCTTAACATTTTTACCAAAAACCAAAACATGTATTTTTATCAAACTTGGATTTTTCAATACATGAATAGGAAAGTCAAAATAAGTTTGTTTAAAAGTTAAGCATGCATGTATAGAATGAAACAACTATACATATATCAATTAAACTTGTTTTGATCAACTATTCATGAAAACCAAAACCAAACATAAAACGTGTGTGTTTGTGCACTTGAGCATATCAACTATACTAAGCTTTACAAATGGATCTAAACACACTATCTAAACTATGGATACCTAAGTCTTCTTGACGATCTCCATCTTCAAGTAGACCCGATCCAAAACTCCATCCATGGGCTAGGCAATGTGTGATCTTGAAGCTTGAGCCCTGGAATCACTTGTGAAGCTTCCAAACACCTCTTGTTGAAGGTATCACCAAACTAACATCTTGTTATAAGATCTGAGACTAAAAACACAAGAATATTAGTAAACATAATTACATGAGTTAATCATCATCAAAACTAGGGTGGAAGGCCTTTGGGCCAACAATCTCACCCTTTTTGATGATGACAAATCTCATGGAGTTATATATGCATGGATTAAAGTTAAGCTTCAAAGAAGCTCCCCCTTAACTCATGCATAAAACAAATAAACATAAATATGCATGAATGACAATGCATAAACAAGATGCTCTAGATACCAAATGAAATATTCAAAACAAAACATGCTCTAGAGACCAATTAAAATTAAACAATTAAACTTAATATATGCAAAACACAAATATGCATATATAAAACTCAAAATCTTTCTCCCCCTTTTTGTCAATCATCAATAAAGGGGTTAAAGCTAAATCAAAAACAAGAAATTTTTCTCCCCTTTTTGTCCAAAACAAAAACATATCAATAAGGGGTTACGATCAATAAGATATCAAAGAAAAAGATATGACAAAGTAGCATCTTGATATCAATTGAAAGTAAACATAAAACAATCAATAAATGGTATATGCTATATACATTCATGAAGAGGAAGACGCTAAGTTAACTTCCCTACACATATGCATTATATGAAGAAGGGATGATAAGCCCCAATTCACATAACACATATTATGTAATGCATAAGGAGAGATGTGAAGCTCCCCTTACACACGTGTATCACATAAAGAAGAGTTATCAAGCTCCTCAATACAAGATACACTCAAAATGAATCTATATGTAGAAGAGATGTTAAGCTCTTCTTGCATATAGGCAACATAAATTAAAAACTTTGAATTTTCTTTAAACAAAATTTTATTTTTGATATCAATTTAGAAACAATGATGAGATTTATTGATACCAATTTAAACTTTATATTCTACCATAAAGTAAGGGAGTGGAAATACAAATACCAATTGAAATAAGAAAATTGAATTTTCTCCCCCTTTATGAAATACAAACTAAACACATGCGTAAGCTTGTTTAAAGATATCAATTGAAAAACTAAATCAATTGAAATAAAGTTGAAACTCAAGCTTTAGCATAAACAAAATTTGTGCTCTAAGATATATGAATATAGTAGGCACAAACAAAATATATATGTATGAGAAATTAGATACCAATTGAAACTGATACCATTGAAATGAAAGCATACATACATACAAACATATGAGTATACAAGATGATTAAAATTGATACCAAATGAAAGAGTTCAATGATACCAATTGAGACAATAATAATAGCATGGTATAACTCATATTATCAAAATGAAGAATACAAACTAGTTTAAAAAATGGAAAGTTTTGTTAACTAGTACGAAATCCTTCAAGCAAGGAATAAAAACAGATTATTTTTCATAAAACATGAAATTCACAAAATAACTAACACTCATAATCAATGAAGCATACGATGACTCATGAAAACAAAACATGAGTAAATAAGAAGGGTGAGTGCATCATCAATAAATGTGAGGATCATGATTATGAAAATATTCAATTAAGCTCAAAATTCCTTGAAACATGGAAACAACAAAACTTATTTAATCTTCAAGGTATATGTATGTCCTATACAAACTAAAGTATACATACATATCCAAACACAACGAGTCCACTAAGATATATGCATGAAGGCATGTGGCTCAAAAAGGATGTATATGTATAAACAATAATTTGGATAAAATAGACATATACATGAAGTTAAATAAATAAACACACAACAAAACCAAAAATGGGAATACAAGTTAAAATGTATGAATCATCAAAGCTAGACTATACTAGCACATCTAATGGGTTCAAATATGCATTCAAGCTCAAACATATATAGATTTATTTGTGGCCCATAATATGTACAAGTATAAATCCTAGTGTTGACAAAAACTAACATTTAAACTAATATTCAAATCATGAAGCATCAAATCTTGAGAATACAAAAGATTTTACCCATAAAAAGTAGGATCATGAGAATATCTCATAAACGTATTGAAGAATAAATAACTAGTATAAAATGATTTTGAAAAACTAGTTAAAGATCCTTCAAATACATCAAATCATATGTTTTTCATAAAACATAACTAAATACATAAAGATTTAATCACTCATGGTTTATAAAGCTCAAAATGATCATGACACTTAAGTCATGGATAAATAAATGAAAAAGTGAGTGTTAAAAGATCATGTAAATAGCATTTTTATGAAAATAGACATTGAAGCTCAAATTAAACATGAATAACAATTTTATTAAAACAAATCATGAAAAATCTAAAACACAAACTTCTAGGTATATGTATGATTTATCCAATCCTAACAATACACATACATATCCCAATCGTAAAGAGTCTAATAAGGATGTTTGCATGAAGGCAAGAGACTCACGGGTATACATGTATATTTATTAGATTTGAATTCAAAATACATATACATGAAGTAGAAACATGAAGGTAGGCAAAAACATGTATAAATGAAAGAATCATCAAAACTAACTTATACATGTGCATATAGTGGGTACAAAAGAGCATGAAGTGCAAACATATATGAATCAATTTGTTCTCACTATTTGTACATGCATACATGCAAGTTTTGATAAAAACTACATTTAAATTAGTTTATACCACATGAAGCACTAAAACAATTAAAACATGATCATGCTAAAAATATCATGAATGAACAAGCATGAGCATAAATAAAATGGGAGTTTAGAGATCATTACCAACTCCAAACCTCCAAAACATGGTGGTTGTCCCACCAAACTTCCCTTGAAAGTGATGCATCCAAATTGTTCTCTTTAAGCACGGAACGCATCCACTCCAAGGTACGACAACTCTTACGTCATGTGAGAGCCCACACCTACATCAAAAATAGGAGGGGTGGACTTTGGTACCCATATCTTCTTGGGTCCATGGGGGTTAGTACCTTCTCTAATCCAAACGAATTTCTTTGCTAACTTTACATTATGTAATCTATCAAAGCAAAATTTAGCAAGGTGGCCCATACGTCCACAATGTGTACAAGTGTACACATGAGCATACATAGTGTGATGGTGTCCGTGAGGAGCATGTGTATGCCGTGGAGGGTGTGCATGAAAAGATGGAACTTGTTTCTTTCGAACTAAGGATTCCAAGCGTGTGTGGTTCATGGCACATTGGCTCATAGTGGAGCCCAAACAATCAAACTTCTTCTTAAGCATGGATATATCATTATCAATTATAGAAGAGGTGGCACATGCAATAGGAGGTGTGTGTGATACTAACCTAGCATGGCAAACATGTGCATCAATATTATTTTTCAAAACATCATTTTTCTTTAAACAAACATCTAAATCATTTGAAATAGAAATAATCTTATTTTCAAAACAACATTCTCTTTTAAAGTGAAATCAACTTTTGAAGACAACTTTTCATTTTTCTTTAAAAGAGTTTCACTATCATTTTTAGATTTTAAAAACTTATTTTCTTTAAGTGCAAGATCAAGTTGAGATTTTAATGAATCCCTCTCATTAGCAATCTCCTCTTTCTCTTGCAAAATAATATCAAGTCTAGCAATCAAATTTTTATTTTCATTATTAATGCCTAGACTTTTCTTTTTCAAAATTTTATATTTTTCAATCAATTTTTCACAAACAATAGATAGTTCTTCATTCAAAGCATGGGGATCAACATAATCATCACATGAAGAACTGGCATCAAAACTATCTAGTTGAGATTCCGATTGTACCTCAAGGGAGTCATTCCCTTGGACCATCAAGCATTGTGATTCGGATTCTCCACTAGATTCCTCTTCTTGGATTTGCACTTGAAGCTTGGAGGTGTTGGTGGTTGTCAACAAATTCCACACTGCAAAGGCGGAATCAATGTTAGAAACACGCATAAGATATTCTTTGGATAATGTGCTTCTAATGGCCTCAAGGGCTTGTGCATTGGCCCCTATATGATTGCGATTACCAAGATAGCATTTCTTGGTAGCGGCAAGGAAAACATGCAAGCATAGGGTCTTTAGGTACATGGACATCCTATATTTCCATATGTCAATGTTGGACACATCGAATATGGGAGGTGAAAAGCAATCCATGGGTACAAACTATATGAGTGTGCAAACAAGCAAATGCAAACAATAGATTAGCAGACAAATGGATCTCACTCCTAGGATGTTAAGCCTAAGTATCAGGAGCGTAGGCTCTGATACCAATTGAAAGCACCTAGAGGGGGGGTGAATAGGTGTAAGTGCTAATCTAGTGAACTAAATGCGCTAAATTCGGAAGCTTAAAACAATCTTGCAATCACACTTAATACAACACACAAGTGTAGCCGAATTCCCCGTGAAGGGCTCTGGACTAACTCCTCTTGATTCCCCTAGATATTGGTTGAGGTGCTATATGAAGCTCTTGTGGTTAAGTACAAGTGAGGCACACACAAACAACCAAGCATATAAGATGAATAGGCAATATGAAATCTGCAAGGCAACACAAGCAAATATGATATGATGATATGAATGATGCTATGCATAATATAAACAAGAGAGAGAGAGTTGAGAGATATTGGATCAAACGCAAAGGCAAAGATATGTTTCGAGGTTCGAGCACCTAACTCTACATCCCCGCCTTCACCACCGTGAAGGATTTCCAATCCACTATCTCCCACCGAGGGAACCTCCACCGAGGAGGATTTGTTACAACAAGGGAGTACCGAACTCCTCTCTCAAACACCGCCTCACAACTGAGGGGTAGGCCCGTAGCCAATACAACAACCAACACCTCTACCGAAGAGGGTTACAAACCAAACTCCACCTCTCACTAGAGGGAGCAAACAACAACCAACTCCACCTCTCACTAGAGGGAGTAAACCACAATCTCAACCTCTACCAAAGAGGGAGCAACCCAATCAAAGCAAGGGTTTTACAACAAGTGATTTCTTTCAACCACAAACCTCTTTCCTTTTTCCACTAAACAAGATCCTAATAGAACAGGATAGAAGATAAGCTCAAGTGTGGAAAACAAGTGTTTTGATCAAAGAAAATCTCTTGGGAAAAATACCAAATTGATATAGAAATGAAGAACAATAAACTAATTCCCAAAAACCTATTTTCTTTGAAAATAACAAAACACTTAAAAACAAATAGAATGAATCTTTTTGCTCTTTAAACACTTTTTAAAACTTGTTTTTAAAATCAGAGAATGGGAGAAAATCAGCTCTAAAAATCTTAGCCAAAACCCTAAAGAAATAGGGTTTATATAGGCCAAACCAGAAACTAGCCGTTAGGCTGATCTGTCAGCCTGACAGGCTTCCGGTCGACCGGCCGATCGATCGCCAACGGTCAAAAATCCGACCGTTGGAGCAAACCGGCCGACCGCCCGGCCGACCGAAATAAACAGAGAGCACTGCTCTCAGTTACTGTCGACCGCCCGGTCCGCCGTCCCATTGTGTGCCAGACGTGCACGGTTCTGTGCACGTCGGTCGACCGTACGGGTCGACCGGCCTATGGTTCGGTCGACCCCACGGTCGACCGGCCTGGCCTGACAGACAGGTCTGGGTCTGAAACTGGTTTAAAAACATATCTTGAAAATTCTTTTAATAACTTCTAAAAATCTCAAAAATGTTTTTATCATATTGCATTGATATATAAACATGTGATAAACATTTCTACTCAAATATCAAGCATATGAAACTATTTTTGTTTCTTAACATTTTTACCAAAAACCAAAACATGTATTTTTATCAAACTTGGATTTTTCAATACATGAATAGGAAAGTCAAAATAAGTTTGTTTAAAAGTTAAGCATGCATGTATAGAATGAAACAACTATACATATATCAATTAAACTTGTTTTGATCAACTATTCATGAAAACCAAAAACCAAACATAAAACGTGTGTGTTTGTGCACTTGAGCATATCAACTATACTAAACTTTACAAATGGATCTAAACACACTATCTAAACTATGTATACCTAAGTCTTCTTGACGATCTCCATCTTCAAGTAGACCCGATCCAAAACTCCATCCATGGGCTAGGCAATGTGTGATCATGAAGCTTGAGCCCTGGAATCACTTGTGAAGCTTCCAAACACTCTTGTTGAAGCTATCACCAAACTAACATCTTGTTATAAAATCTGAGACTAAAAACACAAGAATATTAGTAAACATAACTACATGAGTTAATCATCATCAAAACTAGGGTGGAAGGCCTTTGGGCCAACAATCTCCCCCTTTTTGATGATGACAAAACTCATGGAGTTATATATGCATGGATTAAAGTTAAGCTTCAAAGAAGCTCCCCCTTAACTCATGCATAAAACAAATAAACATAAATATGCATGAATGACAATGCATAAACAAGATGCTCTAGATACCAAATGAAATATTCAAAATAAAACATGCTCTAAAGACCAATTAAAATTAAACAATTAAACTTAATATATGCAAAACACAAATATGCATATATAAAACTCAAAATCTTTCTCCCCCTTTTTGTCAATCATCAATAAAGGGGTTAAAGCTAAATCAAAAACAAGAAATTTTTCTCCCCTTTTTGTCCAAAACAAAAACATATCAATAAGGTGTTACGATCAATAAGATATCAAAGAAAAAGATATGACAAAGTAGCATCTTGATATCAATTGAAAGTAAACATAAAACAATTAATAAATGGTATATGCTATATACATTCATGAAGAGAAAGACGCTAAGTTAACTTCCCTACACATATGCATTATATGAAGAAGGGATGATAAGCCCCAATTCACATAACACATGTTATGTAATGCATAAGGAGAGATGTGAAGCTCCCCTTACACACGTGTATCACATAAAGAAGAGTTATCAAGCTCCTCAATACAAGATACACTCAACATGAATCTATATGTAGAAGAGATGTTAAGCTCTCCTTGCATATAGGCAACATAAATCAAAAACTTTGAATTTTCTTTAAACAAAATTTAATTTTTGATATCAATTTAGAAACAATGATGAGATTTATTGATACCAATTTAAACTTTATATTCTACCATAAAGCAAGAGAGTGAAAATACAAATACCAATTGAAATAAGAAAATTGAATTTTCTCCCCCTTTATGAAATACAAACTAAACACATGCGTAAGCTTGTTTAAAGATATCAATTGAAAAACTAAATCAATTGAAATAAAGTTGAAACTCAAACTTTAGCATAAACAAAATTTGTGCTCTAAGATATATGAATATAGTAGGCACAAACAAAACATATACGTATGAGAAATTAGATACCAATTGAAACTGATACCATTGAAATGAAAGCATACATACATACAAACATATGAGTATACAAGAGGATCAAAATTGATACCAATTGAAAGAGTTCAATGATACCAATTGAGACAATAATAATAGCATGGTATAACTCATATTATCAAAACGAAGAATACGAACTATTTTAAAAAATGGAAAGTTTTGTTAACTAGTACGAAATCCTTCAAGTAAGGAATAAAAACAGATTATTTTTCATAAAACATGAAATTCACAAAATAACTAACACTCATAATCAATGAAGCATACAATGACTCATGAAAACAAAACATGAGTAAATAAGAAGGGTGAGTGCATCATCAAAAAATGTGAGGATCATGATTATGAAAATATTCAATTAAGCTCAAAATTCCTTGAAACATGGAAACAACAAAACTTATTTAATCTTCAAGGTATATGTATGTCCTATACAAACTAAAGTATACATGCATATCCAAACACAACGAGTCCACTAAGATATATGCATGAAGGCATGTGGCTCAAAAAGGATGTATATGTATAAACAATAATTTGGATAAAATAGACATATACATGAAGTTAAATAAATAAACACATAACAAAACCAAAAATGGGAATACAAGTTAAAATGTATGAATCATCAAAGCTAGACTATACTAGCATATCTAATGGGTTCAAATATGCATTCAAGCTCAAACATATATAGATTTATTTGTGGCCCATAATATGTACAAGTATAAATCCTAGTGTTGACAAAAACTAACATTTAAACTAATATTCAAATCATGAAGCATCAAATCTTGAGAATACAAAAGATTTTACCCATAAAAAGTAGGATCATGAGAATATCTCATAAACTTATTGAAGAATAAATAACTAGTATAAAATGATTTTGAAAAACTAGTTAAAGATCCTTCAAATACATCAAATCATATGTTTTTCATAAAACATAACTAAATACATAAAGATTTAATCACTCATGGTTATAAAACTCAAAATGATCATGACACTTAAGTCATGGATAAATAAATGAAAAAGTGAGTGTTAAAAGATCATGTAAATAGCATTTTTATGAAAATAGACATTGAAGCTCAAATGAAACATGAATAACAATTTTATTAAAACAAATCATGAAAAATCTAAAACACAAACTTCTAGGTATATGTATGATTTATCCAATCCTAACAATACACATACATATCCTAAACGTAAAAGAGTCTAATAAGAATGTTTGCATGAAGGCAAGAGACTCACGGGTATACATGTATATTTATTAGATTTGAATTCAAAATACATATACATGAAGTAGAAACATGAAGGTAGGCAAAAACATGTATAAATGAAAGAATCATCAAAACTAACTTATACATGTGCATATAGTGGGTACAAATGAGCATGAAGTGCAAACATATATGAATCAATTTGTTCTCACTATTTGTACATGCATACATGCAAGTTTTGATAAAAACTACATTTAAATTAGTTTATACCACATGAAGCACTAAAACAATTAAAACATGATCATGCTAAAAATATCATGAATGAACAAGCACTAAAACAATCCCAAGCTCTTTAATAAAATTTGATAGACGTTGGCCCCTAGGGACATCCGGACTCATTAAGAGATCAGCTGAAGTTGGAAATTATTTTTGATTCATACTCCAGTCAAATCAATGTCTAAGGTTGGGGATTAAGAGGTTACGCCTCGAAGATACCGTGGTTTGGCGTAATTAAGGCCCGTTGCTTACGCACGAATACCTCCCACCGTATTTTGCCCCTACCTGGCTGATTAACTGTGGTCTGACTCGAGCAATAACCTTCTTTGGTTCATCGAACAGTTAGGAGTCGTCTAGGTCCAGGTATCCTAGATAGCTTGTGATTGCTTTTTCTTTTCTTGTTTGTTATTTTCTTTTTTTTTTTCGCTTGCTTGATCGGTGAACGTTGTCTGTAATTGTGCATGCAAGAGTGGTACCGGGATCCAATTTCTGCAAGACTTGTTAGGATTTCTACACTTGCACAAACACCACCTCCTGACACAATCCCAATTATGGCCAACAATACTTCTCTCCAAGACAAGTTCTACCCTATTCGCACTTCACTTACTTCATGCATTCTTTTACCTGAGACAAACGGAAATAACTTTGAGCTTAAACCACAATTCATAAATACACTCCCGAGGTTTCATGGCTTAGAGTCCGAGGATGCATATTTCTTCATTCGTGAGTTTGAAGAAGTGTGTTTGATGATGAGAATTCCCCAACTGGGGGAGGATGCTGTTAGATTAAGGTTCATACCCTTCGCACTTAAGGATATAGCTAAGAAATGGCTATATAATCTGCCCGCCAGTTCTATCTCTTCATGGGATGATTTTGTCAAAGTATTTTTTAAGAAGTTCTATCCCATTCATAAGACAGCCCTCATCAGAAAAAACATAATACAGTTCAAGCAGGAATCTAGTGAACCATTTTGGAAGTATTTCGAACGATTTAAAGATTTACTAGTGATAGGGAAGGGAGGAGTGTACTCAATTCAGAGATAGAGGGTTTAGAGTCAACCTTCTTTGTTCGAATGTGATGCTCAAAACTCCAAGAATGTATTCATAATATTTATGTACTCCTTCCGAATCACCGTAGTAGTATGAACTATTACGGGTCGATCCTCAGGGAGAGCTCGCGATGGAAGCTTTAACGGTTAAGTGTTGAAGAGAGAAAACGAAGATTCTTCTATGTTCAAAAGAAATAAAACAACATGGAAAAGTAAAGGAAGAATTCGTGGTGGTTTGGTTTCATGAAAAGAAAGGCGATGTAAAAGAAAATGAAAAGAACTTGGAAAATTGGACTTGCTTGAAAAGAAAACTTGCTAAAGAAAACGTTGGAAAAACTTTTAGATGAAAGAAACCATGACTAGCTAACCTTTCTAATTTGCTAACTTACTAATCTCATTATGGTGATGCATGCCTCATGTTGATTCATCGACGAGGGTTTGTCTTGCTTGTTGGTCAAATTACTTTCCCACTTGGAAGATGAGTGTTCTTCTCGGTCTTGACTTGTAGCCTAATTGATTCATCGGCTCCCGAGATAGAATTTCAATGGTGGAATTAAGGAGTGCCACTCAAGATAGTGCTAAGGAGTAAGATCCAAGATTCATTAGTCATTCAAGGCCATACTCAAGCTAGCATTGAAGTAAGAAAATTGTACTACAAACCAATAACAAAGTTAGGTGATCCATTTCCATGTTCCATCAAGGCACTTGTTCTAAAGACAAGGCTCTAAATGAGGCTCACATGAATCATATGGAATTATAACAAGCACTTGCCAAGAATGAAAGTAACTCAACTTCATTGGGGATGAAAGAGACTCAAAATTTGCAAGATTAAAAGTTAGCAATCACCCAAGAGTTAGAAGTTAGCAAAGTTAGTGGTTAGCTAGTCATGTTAGAAGTTTAGCTAGACATTGCCATGGAAAGAAAACAACAATTCATTGTAGAATAAAAATGCAATGAAAGTAAAGCTTGAAGAAAGTAAAGCAAGAAAGTAATGCACTAGAAATTGCAAAGATGAGAAGAGAGATGGATAAATCCTTGCTTCAAGTTGTCACCCCTTTGATTACAAGCTCTCACACTCTTTCTTTCTCTCTTTTGCAGAATTTCTAGGAGGAAGAAGGAGATTACAAGAGCACTAAAAAACTAGAGAAAAATCCCTACACTCTTCTCTAAAATACAAGCTCTTATACTCCAAGTCTCTCCTCCTTTCTCGCAGAGGCCCTGGTGGTCTATTTATAGGCTTCAGAAGAGGAGGCTCCCAAATCTAGACCGTTGGATCAAAACGCTGGCTCAACGGCCAGATTCCTGCCGCGGATCCGCGGCCAGTGCCGCGTTTCTGCAGCAGAATCTTGGCCGTTGCGCCAACGGATTCTGTTGCCGTTCTGTTGGAGTCTGTTGGCCACGTGGATCTTCTAGAAGGCTGAGTGTATGCGTGGATGGCTCCAGATCTGGGCTAGGCTTTTGGGCTTTTCATTTGGCACGTTAATTAATCCCATTAATCCTTGATAATTTCATAGATTATGGGCCTTCCTCTCCATTAATGATGGACCTGCAATTTTAGAGAGAAAAAGAGTAAAAAGCTTATTTTTATTTACATAATGCATGATATGGATGTGAAAAAATGATACAAAAATGAATAACAATCAACTAGCCCAATGTCCTCATCACGGTATAGAGAAGTGGCGGCAGTGCCAAATTCTCTATGACGGACTAGACTACCAAACCAAGACACTCCTTGAAACCATATGCCAAGGGGAATTTTTGAAAAAAGATGAGAACCAGGGTTGGGACCTCTTTGAAGTTTTAGCAGAAAAAACTATTCAGTGGGAGTCTTGCCCAGAGAAACCCAATCCCACCACTTTCAGAACTGGTATGCATTCGATTGAATCCTCCATAGCTGCTGAGGCAAAGATAACACAATTGATGAAAAGACTAGAACTGCTCGAAGTTAGGGAACCAATTGCTGTGAATCAGGTCAACCCACCACCTGTGATCAACCCGGATTGTACCTACTGCCATGCTCTGAACCACCTATTTGAAGAGTGTCCTATCTACCAAGCTCAAATGAACCCTGAAAATATGAATGCAGCATACACCAGACCCAACTACAATCCATACTTCAAAACATACAACCCGGGATGGAGAAACCATCCAAATTTCTTATGGAGTCAGTCTGGTCATGAGCAACCAAGGCAACCATTCCAACACCAATATCCTGCTGATTGAGGCAAAACCTGCACAAAAAATACGAGATTATAGAACTTAAAAAGAGAATGTGTAAGTGCTCAATTCTTACCGCTATAGCAAGTGGCTATGCGGGTTGTGATCCACAAGGAGGGTTTTGCGATAGAAGCGTTTACGTTTTTGTATTGAAATCGTTAAGAAACCAAAACGATAGTTCTTCTCTGTTTTAAAGTTAAGAAAAAGAAAAAGAGCGTTATGTTAAAGTTAAGAAAAAAGTGAGAGATGAAGAAGGTGGAAAAATCAGAAAACGGCGAAAGAAAGCGACTATGTACAAGTGAGTCGAAAGAGAATGATTTGGAAGAGGTGATTGGTGATCTAAACTAAGAAATAAAAGAAAAGAAAGAAACAAGAGTGAAGAATACTTACCTAGATTGATTTATGACTTACTTGAAAACCTTTGCTTGTTCTACCTTTGCTTTGGAGGCGTTCAACGCATAGATCATAAGCTCGAGCTCAGTCCCTGTTCGCATTATATCATCAAGTCTAGCATAAGCATGAAGTGATACATTTTGAGGAGGAGAACGTCTTCATGAACTATCGTTGGCACTCTCATAACATCGGTGTACTTGTGCTTTGAAATTCACTTGTAAACTCAACAAAAACAAACGAGGTAAAGTAGAAGAGGAAAACGAAAACAAAAAAAATGAAAGTAAAGAAGAACATAAACAATTGTTACCTTTATTGCTTGAAACTATGGAAGAAAGGAGGAGGGTACATCGGTGTCACTCTCAACATATGCCTCTCTCTCTTACTTACATGAATCGTCATCTAATCCTAAGCTTACATACACATTACAATTACATAATACAGGAAAGAAAACCTAAACTACAAATGAAAACTAGGCTAAATCCTATCTCTGCATTGGCGTCCATTTTCAGTGCACACACTGGCCTTTTATAGGCAAAAAACCCAACCATCAGGATCCCGGGGAGATCGGGGGAGCAAACGCTCCCCCTAACTCCCCAACAATGCCGCGAAAACGTGGCTTTGGCCGCGTTTCTGCGGCCAGGGTGTGGCCAGGTGGCCACACCCTGTTGGTGGGTCGCCCAGGTATTCCCCTCTGCTTTTATCTTGAGTTGGTTTCTTCGTTTGAGTCCCAAATTCTGACGAAATGGCCTTGGATTCTTGGCTTTAACCGATCGATTCTGAGAGGATTCTTCTCAACCGGTTTTCAACCTCTTGATTTTGCCCTGATTTCTTGAGTGCGAATTTATTCTGATTTAACTCAGAATTTTGGTGGGCTTTTGGGCTCATTTCTCTTCATCTCCTTTAAGAATGGGCCTGCAAATAAATTAAGCAATTAATTAGGACAATGCAAAGTTTTATTCTAAAATAAGTATGGAAATATGATATTAAATATGCAACATTAGTGACCAATCACACCCCCATACCTATCTTTTGCTCGTCCTCGAGCAAAACAACCAAACTATACTAAGGATTATTAGACCACTTCGCAGGTCGCGCTATTGCACTGAGCATGTGCAACAAGCCGTTAAACCTCTAGGTTCCCCCTAGAGGACGAGTTTTGTCTCGTGAGGGTTTTCAGCGGATTGCACCCACAAAATCCATAAAGAAAGAGAAATAAAGAGTTAGTATTTTCGAAAAGCATTTTGAAAGAGAAAAATATTTGAAATATGATTGTAAGATCTAAGCAATCTATAAGTTATAGGAAAACCGAATTTTTCATTCCTAAACTTAGTCTCTATTCAAAAATTTGTTATCAATCAAAATAAGGAGTCAAATTGTACTTCTCATCTAGTCTATTACTTTACCCTAAGTCATATGCACCTTGTGAATGTGGAAATTTTGACTAAGGGTTCATTAACTCTAACTCTTATGCCTTATTTATTTATATATACTTTTTTTTTTGGTGGTATTATTCCTTAGTTCTATTAGGCTTTCTAATCTGCCCATGTAACGAGCCTCTAATCGATGACTCCTAAACCAAACGGTCTTAGGGCACCAGGTGAGAAAACCCCCCTAAGGACTTAAGGACTCGAGCAAACAAGACCACAAAACTAAGGATTTTATTATATGAACCTCTTTTAGGCGTGAATACTTATGCTTTATTAGGCACAAATACCCAGCTTAATCAGAGGATTTTTCTTTTCAAACTTATCTAATCATCTTTCGCATAAATACTAAGGCTTGCTTAGGCCAAAGCACCTAGCTAGTCAATAATTAGATTTGTTTGTATATATATATATTTTTATAACTTATCTAATCATCTTTCGCATAATCATTTTTTTTTATAAGGCATAAGAATCTTTGTTTTTGAACCCTAAGTGTGTAAGTGTATGAAGTGTGCATATTTCATCAAGGTAAAGATCAAGACCAAATTACTTTGACAAATTATCTTCCTAACTCTAAAAATCAAACAAATAATCTTATTTTGACCAAGTATAAGAAATCCTAATTTGGATTTTCCTATTCCTTAAAATTAACTTAATTTCTTACAAAAATAAGTCAAAATATTGTTTCTATTTTTCAAAAAGTTTTTAAAAGTAAAGAAAAATGTTAATTTTTTTTTAAAGAAAAAGAAAAGTTATGTTAGACCCTCCCCCACACCTATCTCATGCATTGTCCTCAATGTATGAATTAATGCATAGATGCATGAAAAAGAAGAAAGGGAAGGAAAATGGTTACCTTAAGGTGGTGGTTCCGGTGGTGGTCTGATTGGTCCACGAAACGCGGCCCAATCAACTTTTCTTGGGTCTCGGAGGAACCCACCAGAAATTTCTCTAATATAACCCATTAAAAAGATGTATCCATAAAGGATCTTTATTAAATATTTAACCCCATCTAATTTCCATATTCCATAATTGATTTCGGAGTCAAATTTGTCAACCACCTCATCCCAGAAAGGAGTATGAAATGATAGAATGATTGACTTGGACTCAGGAAGTACAGGAACTAATACCGACTCAGGAAGGTAACTTAAGTCAAGTAAAGGTTCAAGAGTCGAAATTGGTTCAGGAATAGGGTCCAAGTCAAGAAGTTGAAACTCAAGTCCACATGTATTTTCTAACAATGGGATGTGACCTAATATGGGTGATTCCAGTTCAGGAATAATAGGTGGAGGAATCAAAACTGACTCTAAAACATTACTCAAGTTTGGTAACAAAACAGGAGTCAATATTGATTCAGAAAGTTGAACTGGATCACAGATTTGAGAATCTAGGTCACATATCTCATTGAGTTCAATATCAAAAAATTGAGAACTTGCCAATTTGTCAATAGGATTTTCAAAATTGTATAATTGGTCAAGTTCAATATGATCCTCAAAGATGGGAGATTCAATTTCATGATGAATAGGCATAGGATCCAACGATGACTCGGGGAAAAGATCGAAACCAGGTGAAGACACCGGAGTCATAATCGAATCAGGAAGTAGAATTGAATCACTCAGTTGGGGTTCAGTGATTGCTAAAATAAAGAAACAGCCAATGAGTTTAAGAATGTACCGTGTAGCTTGTGGCTAACGGGTCGTGTCCACAAGGAGGGATGCGATGGAAGCTTTTCGGTGAATCGTTGTAACACAAGGAATTGTGCTCGTTTTTTATGAAAATGAGAATGGAAAGAAAAGAGATGAATGAAAGAAAAATTGCAACTTTCAGAAAAGGTTTTGGAGAAGGTGATTTAGAAAACTTGAAAATGGTTTTGTTGTTTGTAATAATAAAGAAAGTCTGGGCTCACTATCTCACTACTCAATTGTTCATTCTTCTCTTAAAAAGTTAAGTCCCTTAAATGATCGTTTGCAAAACTTAGAGTTGTCTTTTTGAAAGCTTTAAGTAAAACACATAAGATGTTAGAAGAGTTGAGTCTTTTTCTTCAAGAAGTCGTGAGAGTTGGATATTAAAACATCAAGCGCGAAGAGCAAGAATGAAGTAAAAATAACTCAAGAGATTTTCATGAAAGAATTATGAATTCAACTATCCATTCCCATCCTCATGTGCCTTCAAGAACACTTTCAAGAAGAAAGGCTTTTTAATGAGGCATTCATATGAGTCATCTGGTCTTTTTCTATTAAAAATAGAAGAGAAGAAGAACGAGAGAGTTCGATAGCAAGCCCAGAGAAAACGTTTAGTTATTCATGGCAAACGAAGAAGAAAATAAAGACATAAAACACCCATACCGTACTGCAAGTGGAAGAGAAATTGGCTCGACTTTTGTATTGCTGTCACTTCAACCTTCAAGTACAAGCTCTCAGTCCTCTCTCTCACAAGCTTTGAACTGGACTACAAATTAAAAAAAAAAATTACAACTTTCGTTCTAGCTAAACAAGAGTCTAAATCCTAAGAAAATAAGTACAAAATTTACTCCTAGTCTTCGCTCTTTTCTCTTTGTTGAAACCAGTATTTATAGGCAAAAACCTAAAAGAGAAGATCCCAAGAAGATTGGGGGAATCTCTTGGTCTGATGTATTTCCCGTATCTTCTTCTGATTTTCTTGTTTTTGCTTCAAAAGTTGACAAAACAGCCTTTGATTGTGCTTGATTCAGGGAGGATTCTTCTCAACCTTCCTTATATGCCAAGATTTTGCCCTGATTTCTTCATCTTGATTCAGGGAGGATTCTTCTCAATCTTCCTTATATGCTAAGATTTTTCCCTGATTTCTTCAGCTTGATTCAGGGAGGATTCTTCTCAATCTTCCTTATATGCTAAGATTTTTCCCTGATTTCTTCATTTCAAATTTATTCTGAATTAATCAGAATTGGGTGGGCTTTTGGGCTTTGTTTTTCTCTTTTCTTTCATTTAGCACTTGGGCCTACATTTAACAAAGAAAAAGAAGACTATTAATAGGATTTATTAGCTAAAAAGTATGGTAAGGTGACAATGTAAATGCAATATATGTGACTAATCACACCCCCACACTTATCTTTTGCTCGCCCTCGAGCAAAACAACTAAACTATGCTAAGGATTATTAGACCACTTTCGCAGGTCACTCGATTGCACTGAGCATGTGCAACAAGCCGTTAAACCTCTAGGTTTCCCCTAGAGGACGAGTTTTGTCTCGTGAGGGTTTTCAGCGGATTACACCCACAAAATCCGAAATGAAAGAGAAAAAGTTAGTATTTTCGAAAAGCATTTTTTTTTATAAAGGAGAAAATATCAAATCTTTCATTCCTAAATTTAGTCTCTATTCAAAAACATGTCATCAATTAAAGTGAGGAGTCAAATTGTACTTCTCATCTAGTCTATTAATTTACCCTGAGTCGTATGCACATCGTGATTGTGAAGTTTACTAAGGGTTCTTCAACATTAACTCCTATGCCTTATATTTATTTATTTTTGGTGAGATTTATTCCTCAATTTCATTAGGCTTTCTAATCTGCCCATGTAACAAGCATTCAGTCGGTGACACCCAAACCGGACAGTTTTAGGGCACCAGGTAAGAAAACACCCCTGAGGACTTAAACACTCGAGCAGATAAGGCCACGAAACCAAAGTTTTTATTTATACGATGTTCCCCTTTTAGGCGTGAATACCTATGCTTCATGAGGTATAAATACCCAGCTTAATCAGAAGATTTTTTTTTTTAAACTTATCTAATTATCTTTTGCATAAATACTAAGGCTTGCTTAGGCCAAAGCACCTAGCTAATCAATAATTAGACTTTTTTTTTATATAAGGCATAAGAGTCTCTGTTTTTAAACCCTAAGTGTGTAAGTGTATTTTGAGTGCATATGTCATCAAGGTAAATATCAAGACTAAATTACTTTCCCAAATTTTCTTCCTGACCCTAAAAATCAAACAAGTTATCTTATTTTGACCAAGTGTAAGAAATCCTAATTATGATTCTCCTATTCCTTAAAATTGACTTAAATTCTTACAAAATATATCAAAATATTGTCTACCCTTTTCCAATTTTTTTTTTATTTTTTTTTGAAAGTCATGTTAGAACCCTCCCCCACACTTATCTCATGCATTGTCCCCAATGTATGAAAGAAATGTATAAGTGCATGAAATAAAATGGAAAGGAGGAAAGTTACCGATACATTGGGTCAAAAAGACCCATTACCGTTTCATCTGCTGGCACCGATTCCAAGAAAGGTTTAAGGCGTTGACCATTTACCTTAAAGTCATTTCCATTCTTAGGGTCACTGATCTCAATAGCACCGTGTGGAAACACGGTTTTTACAACGAATGGTCCAGTCCATCTCGATTTCAATTTTCCTGGAAAAAGATGAAGCCTAGAATTATAGTGTAAGACTTTCTGTCTGGGGACAAAGGTCTTTCTTACGATGTTCTTGTCATGGAAAATCTTGACTCTCTCTTTAGTGATCCTAGCATTTTTCATAGGCTTCATTTCTCAACTCCTCCAATTCAGAAATTTGTAATTTCCGAAGGTTACCTGCCTTAGTCAAATCGAAATTCAACTGCTTGATTGCCCATAAGGCTCGGTGCTCTAACTCAACGGGCAAGTGACAAGGTTTGCCATAGACTAGCCTATAGGGAGACATTCCTAGGATCGTTTTGAAGGCGGTCCTGTAGGCCCATAGAGCATCTACAAGTTTGATGGACCAATCTTTCCGGTTTTGGTTCACAGTCTTCTCCAATATAAGCTTGACTTGTCTATTTGAAACCTCAACTTGCCCACTGGTTTGAGGATGATAAGGTGTGGACAACTTGTGAGTTATGGCATACTTTCGCATAAGGGCTTCAAAAGATCTATTGCAAAAGTGAGTGCCAATATCACTGATGATAGCACGAGAGGTTCCGAAACGGGAAAAAATGTTCTCTTTCAAAAACTTTATGACAACTTTGTTATCATTAGTTTTACAAGGAATGGCTTCTACCCACTTGGACACGTAGTCCACAGCAACCAATATGTATTGGTTCTCAAATGAATTAGGAAATGGACCCATAAAGTCGATGCCCCAAACATCAAAGAGTTCTATTTCTAGGATTGGGTTGAGGGGCATCATATTTCGGTGTGAGATCTTTCCTACCATTTGGCATCTAGGGCACGTCTTGCAGAATTCATGAGCATCCTTGAACAGAGTGGGCCAATAAAACCCACTTTGGAGCACCTTTTCAGCAGTCTTGCGGGGACCAAAGTGTCCACCGCATGCAAGTTCGTGACAAAAGGACAGAACACTCCTAACCTCCTCATCGGGAATGCATCTCCTAATAATTTGGTCGGAACAGTACTTGAAAAGATACGGTTCCTCCCAAAAGAAATACCGGACTTGGGATAAGAACCGGTAAACATCATTTTTGGTCCAATGAGACAGAGTTTGGTTTGTGACTAAGTAATTCACTATATCAGCAAACCAAGGTTCCCTAGAGATAGCTAAGAGATGTTCATCAGGAAAATCCTCATTGATGGGTAATTCGTTGCATGGAGAATTGGGAATCCGTGAGAGATGGTCAGCAACGACATTTTCTACACCTTTCTTGTCTCGAATTTCGAGATCAAATTCTTGAAGAAGGAGGATCCAACGAATGAGTCGGGCCTTGGCATCCTTCTTCATCATGAGATACCTAAGTGCAGAATGATCGGTGAAGATGGTAGTTTTGGACCCTAGTAGGTAGGGACAGAACTTCTCTAAGGCAAACACTACTGCCAAGAATTCCTTCTCGGTCGAAGTGTAGTTCAGTTGAGCGTCATTGAGAGTCCTACTAGAGTAGTAGATCACATGCTGCTTGTTATCAATACGTTGTCCTAGGACAGCGCCTATGGCAAAATCAGAAGCATCGCACATAATCTCAAACGGTTTAGACCAATCCGGTGCAGATATAATTGGTGCAGAAATCAGCTCTCTCTTAAGCTTCTCCCAAGAAGTGATGCAGTCAGCATCGAAAGTGAAGGACACATCCTTAGCTAACAGATTAGTCAAGGGCCTAGCAATTTTGCTAAAATCCTTGATAAATCTTCGGTAGAATCCAGCGTGTCCTAAGAAGGATCTAATGTCCTTAACGCATTTGGGCATGGGAAGCTTAGCAATAACCTCGATTTTGGCTCTATCCACTTCTATTCCTTTCTTGGATATTTCATGACCCAAGACAATTCCATGTTTCACCATGAAGTGGCATTTCTCCCAGTTTAGTGTCAAATGTTTTTCAGCACAACGGTTGAGGACGAGTTCTAGATGGTGGAGACATTGAGTGAATGAATCTCCGTAGATGGAGAAATCATCCATGAAGATTTCTAAGAAGCGCTCTACCATATCAGAGAAAAGACTCAACATGCAACGTTGAAACGTTGCTGGGGCATTGCATAAGCCGAATGGCATTCGACGATAAGCAAATGTCCCAAATGGACATGTGAACGTAGTCTTCTCTTGGTCCTCAGGAGCGATAGGGATCTGGTTATAGCCCGAGTAACCGTCCAAGAAGCAGTAGTACTCGTGACCCGCCAAACGTTCAAGCATCTGATCAATGAAGGGAAGTGGAAAATGGTCCTTACGAGTTGCAGCATTCAGTTTCCTATAGTCAATGCAAACTCGAATCTTCGTGGGAAGTCGAGTTTGAACCAACTCTTTGTTCTCGTTTTTCACTAAGGTGAAACCAGATTTCTTTGGGACCGCGTGGACAGGACTGACCCATTGGCTATCCGAAATGGGATAAATTATCCCATTGTCTAAGAGTTTTATGATTTCAGCATGAACAACCTCTTGCATAATAGGGTTTAACCTACGCTGCGGGTCTCTCTTGGGTGTGGCGTCTTCATTGAGATGGATGCGGTGTTGAACGATGGTAGGACTTAATCCCTTAATATCAGTCATAGTCCACCCGATGGCTTCCTTATGTTTTCTTAGAATATCTTTCAAATCTTTTTCTTCCCCGTCATTTAGATGGGAGGCAATGATGACGGGAAAGGTCTCTTGTTCGCCTAGATAGGCGTACTTGAGATGCGCAGGAAGGGCTTTCAATTCTAAGGAAGAGGCAGGCTCACTAGAAGGACTATTCAAATCTGTTGGCTCCATTGTAGGTGAAATTGGGTTTGAAGCCCAATTCACGGCAGAATCTACCACCTGATCGAGATTAAAGTCATCAGACTCTAACTCGAAGTCAATCTCCATTTCTGATTCCAATTCTTCCCCGTGTTCACTTGTCAAGTTCTCAATTTGATTTACTTCAAAAGTTTGGTCCTCGATGTCACGGGGTTGTTTTCCTAGATGGAAGACACTGACTTCTCTAGTCATGTCTCCAAAGGTTAATCTCATAGACCCATTTCTGCAATTGATGATGGCATTAGCAGTGGCAAGGAATGGTCGACCTAGGATGACCGGAGTTTGAGCCCTACGATTGGAGTTGGACACAGGTTGTGTCTCCAAAACTATGAAATCGACAGGGTATATGAACTCTCCTACCCGGATCAGGACATCGTTAATTTCCCCTTTTGGAACTTTAACAGAACGGTCAGCCAGTTGGATGGTGACTCGAGTTGGACTAAGGTCACCCAACCCGAGTTGTTGATAAACAGAATGGAAGCAAGTTGATACTTGCTCCCAAGTCAAGAAGTGCACGACTAATCTCGGCTTGTCCTATTGTGCAGGCAATGGTAGGGCTACCTGGATCTTTGTACTTGACAGGGATAGGACCCGAAAATAGCTCACTAATATTAGTGGCTAGGAAGACTTTCTTAGGAACATTAGTCTTTCTCTTCTTGGTGACATGTCCTTAAGAAACTTAGCATAGGAAGGAACTTGTTGGATGGCATCAAGAAGTGGCACATTTATTTTCACTTGATTAAACATCTCTATTATCTTGTCCATGTGCGGGTTTTGCTTGTTGTTTTTCAGCCTATTCGGAAATGGTACTATAGGCTGGTGCACCTGGCTGGCTGACTTGTCTTTTTCAGACTCGTCCGAATTGGAAGAAATTGGATTGGATGAGGTGGAAGCTTGATTGTGGTTGTGCTGAATAGGATTGGTAGGTGTTGACACTTGGTTATCAACTTTCTTTCCTGACCTCAATGTATGCACAGCATTACATTGATTGAATGAAGGATCCTCAGCCAAATGAGCTTGTTGGGAATTCCTCGGATTGGTGACTGGCTGACTAGGCAGGGTACCCTTTTGTCTCTCATTCTGTGGGTTGGCTAGTTGGCTCATTTGAACCTCTAACCTCTAAATAGTTTGCATGAGAGAGTCTTGGTTTTTCATATATCTCTCCATGTTTCTCTCAAAGTCAGTCATTCTTCTTTCCAATTGAGGATTCTGGAAGGAGGATTGTGGAGCTTGGTTAGGAAAGTTCTGTTGATAATTCAAAAAGTTTGGTGGATGGTTGGGAGAATTATTACCATGATGGAAGTGGTTAGCATGATTGGATCGTGAATGGTCATTGTTGTTCTGGCTCCATGAGAAATTAGGGTGATTTCTCCAGCCGGGATTGTACGTTGGAGCGTAAGGATTGTTGTTCGGCCTTGAAAAAGCCGCATTCATCGGTTCGTGATAGGATTGCTGAGCCGGAAACACTGGGCATTCCTCGAATACATGGTTCATGGCTTGACAGTAAGTGTAGCCCGGGGGTGGAAATTGGTTCGGGCTGACTTGATTGACTGGACTTGGTTCTTTCATCTCTAGAGCTTCCAGTCTTCTAGCGAAATTAGCTAACTTAGCCTCATTAGCGATGGACGATTCTATGGAGTGGAGACCTCCTTTTGAAGAGATGGAGTTAGGATTCTTAGGGGTCTCACTCGCAGATTCCCATTGGATGGTTTTCTCAGCTAAATTTTTATACAAATCCCATCCCTCATCTTCATCTTTCTGCAAGAAACCCCTTGGCACATACTTTCTAAGAGGGTTTTGGTGGAATAGTCTAAACCGTCATAGAGAATTTGGCATTGTCGCCATTTCTCTATTCCATGATGTGGACATTGGACAAGGAGGTCCTTAAAGCGTTTAAAGTACCTCCAGAACGGTTCACTAAGCTCTTGCTTAAATTGCATGATCGTCTTCCTAATGAGAGCGGTTTTATGGATAGGATAGAATTTCTTCAAGAAGACCTTGATGAAACAATCCCAAGATGTGATGGAACCGGCTGCTAAGCTATAGAGCCACTTTTTTGCTAGGTCCTTAAGTGCAAACGGGATAAATCTCAACCTAATAGCATCGTCTACAAGGTGTGGGATTTTCATCATAAGACATACTTCCTCAAATTCTCTTATGAAGAAGTAGGCATCTTCGGACTCTAGACCATGAAATTTGGGGAGTGTGTTGATGAATTGAGGCTTGAGCTCAAAATGTATTCACCAACCGATGGAAGTGAGATGCATGATGGAAGTGAGGTCCTAATGGGGTAGAACCTATCCTGCAGTGATGTGGATTGAGCCATTACCGGATCTGGTCTTGGTTCAAACTTAGGTGGTGATGTGTGTCTAGTCAACCTAGATGAATTAGGGTCTCTCGACCACACTTGCATACATAATCACAATCACAATCACAACAAGTTCAAACAGCGGTCAACAATAAAAATCAACCAAGCCTAGTCTAAGGTACCCTTGACCTAGACAACTCCTAACTGGTTGATTGTCCACAAGAGGTAGAATGTAGACCTTGACCACAAGCTAATCAGCCAGGTTGGGGCAAGATTGGTGGGAGGTTTTCCGTCAAAAGACGTTCCTTAATTAAATAACCACCACTCTTCGGGCTTTCGGCCCTCAATCCCTTTCCTTGAAACTGATTTTACAGGAGTCAATTTCCAACACTTTTCCTCTTTAGGATAATCTCCTATTGAGTTCGAGATGTCCCTAAGGCCAACGTCTATCAAATTTTAATTAGGCTTAGGTTGTGCGTGCTTGGAGATGGTTTGTGGGCTAAGGAAGGGTAATGACTTCCCGACCTTATCTTGATTTGGGTTTTGCCCTTAGAATTGATTCGTGCAAGTGTGCAAGATATAGGAAAGTAGCATTCAAAAGCAAAATCACCCAAGAATGTTTCCTAAACTATATGCTATGCATACATACTGATTGGTAGTGAAAAGTGCATTTTTATCATCATATTTACCATCACATTTTCATATCTATTCATATAATTCTGCACATTTATTAATATTTTGTGATTTATTGTGTGCAGGCCTTGAGTTTTTATTTTAATAATAAATAAAGTCTAAAAGAAGCCCAAAAGCCCATATTCAAGCCAAGTACAAAAGTGCAAATATTAATTGTCAAAATTGCAAATACACAAGGGCTAAAGTTGCAATTACAAAGTGATAAAGTTGTAAATATTAAAAGAAGAGGAAAGGATAGACTTCTATTCAACCCTAAACACTTGCAGATGAGGATAAAAGCCAAAGAAGGAGAATTTAAGATCACAAATTCATGGATAAAAGATTTGGGATCTAGGTAACTTGATTCCCAAGTTATATCCAAATCCAAAGATTAAGAGCCAGGATACAATTTCCAGAAGGATAAACCCAGATGGACGGACCAGAGGATGCCACGCGAGAAAGCGCGTGGCATTTGGCTACAAAAGTGCCGCGTTTCCGCGGCAAATTTCCCGTTTCCGCGGCAATCCAGAGGCGGTTGGCGATGCGTTTTCGTTGAGGAGTTGTACTGGGACTCTACTTCCTATATCTCCTATAAATACCCCTGCAGAGCAATAGAGAAGGGGATTCCAGAGCCAGAGGGCCAAATCTAGGGTTTTAGGTTTTTCTCTTTTTTCTAGTTTAGGTTTTCTTTTTTTTTTAATTTTATGTAAGTGAGGGAGAGGCTATGTTGAGCGTGACACCGATGTATGCTTCTCTTCTCTGCCATTGTATCAAGTAATAAAGGTAATCTTTTTCTTTTGTTCATTGTTCTTATGTGCATTGTTTTACTTTTCTTTTTGCTTTCTTTTCTTTTTCTCTTTTATCTCTGTTGGTTGTTGATGACATGCAAGTGATTTCCAACGCATAAGTATAACTAATCTTGGTGGGTGCCAACGATATTTCATGGAGATGTTCTCCTCCTCAAGACGTATCACTTCATGCTTGTGTGAGACTTGATGATATAATGCGAACAGGGGACTGAGATCGATCCTATGGTTTATGCGTTCAATGCCTCCTAAGCAAGGTAGAAAGTGTTAGGATTTCACGTTTTTCTTCAACCAAGGTTAGTGTTTATTTCTTTTCTTTTCTTTTATTAAATCACTATTTCCCAACTTTTTATTTCCGACTCATTGTAAATACCGCTCTCTTTCTAACCTAACCAATATTTTCTTATTAATAACTAAAAAAAGATAAATTTTAGAGAATCTTACAAACGCTTCCATCGCTAGTCCCTCCCAGAGGATCACGACCCGCATAGCCACTGCTACCGCGGATTAGAATTGAGAACCTTGCACAACCTTTTCCTAAATCTAATATTATTTATTTTATGTGCAGGTAAAATCTCAATCAAAACATTGGCGCCGTTGCCGGGGAGGGACGGTAAGTTTTTCTCTAAAAATAAATTTTTTTTAACTAATTCTTTTATTCTTTCTGTTTGCAGGTTTGGAGAACAGGGAAACTGATAGCAGAAGTGGACATATAGCAACTCTGTGCCTCTGGCCTCGAAGGCAGAGCACAAGAGCCTACTTCAGAGCCGCGGAAACGCGGCAATTGCCGCGAAACCGCGGCCTGAGTAGTTCCCTACTGATCCATCTTTTTGCAGGTTGCTGCAAATTGCAATATCTGTCTACTGCTCTGTTAAACTTTGTTCTGTGATAACCCTGCTTACTGCTAATTAATTCAACAGTAAAATATTTGTTGTAAAAGAAAAATTGATTAGACGTTTGCATATTAGGCACGTGTCTTTTCAATTCCTTTATTTTACTATTGAAGAGTGCTGGAGCAAGGTACGTTCGCATTGCATGTAGAATAGGACTCATCTCTTGGTTGATGCTTTGAGTGAATCTTATTTACATATTTTGTACACTTGCACAAATTTATTCTAAGGGCATAACCCATTAACAAGATAAGGTGGGGATTTCATCACCCTTCCTTAGCCCAAAAATCATATCCCAAGCACTCACTAACCAAGCCTAACTTAAAATTAGTAGACGTTGGCCCTAGGGACATCTCGGACTCAATTAGGAGATTATCCTAAGGGGGAACAGTGCTGGAAGTTGACTCCTGCCAAATCAGTGTCTAGGAAGGGATTGAGGGCCGAAAGCCCGAAGATTGGTGGTTATTTAATTAAGGAACGTCTTTGACGGAAAACCTCCCACCACTCTTGCCCTGACCTGGCTGATTAACTTGTGGTCAAAGTCTGCACCCTACCTCCCGTGGACAGTCTAACCAGTTAGGAGTCGTCTAGGTCATAGGTCTACCCTAACTTAGGTTAGAATTTTTTCTTTTTGTTTGCTTATTTGTTTGTTTTCTTTTTCCTTGTTTGTGTTTGTGTGATATGGCCTATAACAACAATTTTTTTAACTTTAATGAGAATCCATATTACACACCAACCTCTTATTCGGATATTACCAACCCGGCATATCATAATTTTGACCAACCTAGTGTGCCAGATTGGTCTTATCTGAATCATTACATGCCCCAGTCCCAATACTATGAACAAGATTGGAATAATCATCACTACTCTTCACAGAGTCAATGGGGATTCAATACCCCTTAGCCATATGGTCAACCACCTGTTCAACCATTATCTTCATATACGTCTCTTCCCACATCACCAAGGTTTCAGTCCACCATTGATCTATTTGATGGGTTAGAAGAAAAAGTGGATCGGTTGCAAGATATAATGAATGATCAAATTTCTAGACTTTCCAACATTCTTGACCAAGTTGATAGGAACCAAGAATCATTCTGTATAGAAGACCTTGATCAAAATTCAATTTCATCACATCAATATGAACTTGATCAATCCCAATCCTTAGACAAATTGGCTAGTTTTAATTTCAATGAGATTGAATTAGATTGTGAATGTGAACCCGATCCCCAACTTTGCGATTCAGTTTCCATTTTCGAATCTATGTTGACTCCGGTATCCTTACCCAATTTGGACCAATTTTCTGAGCCAACATTTATTCCTATACCCATAGATAATGAAATTGAATCACCCATTTTTGATGATCATCATATTGAACTTGACCAATTTCATACTTTTGAAAGTCCCATTGACAAATTGGCAAGTTCTCATTTTTATGAGATTGAACCTAATGAAATATGTGACCTAGATTCTCAAATCTATGATCAAGTTCAAATTCTCGAATCATTATTGACTCCTGTTTTGTTACCCGACTTAGGTAATATTTTAGAGTCAGTTTTGATTCCCACACCTATCATTCCTGAACTTGAATCACCAATATTGAGTCACATTCCATTGTGGGAAGATGATTGTGGACTTGAGTTTCAACTTCTTGACTTGGACACACTCCTTGAACCAAGCTCGACTCCTGAACCCTTACTTGATTTAAGTTTCTTTCCTAAGTCGGTATTCGTTCCTGAACCTATCATTCTTGAGTCCAAGTCAACCATTCTACCAAGTCACATTCTTTTGTTGGACATAGGTATAGACCGTGCCTCTGTGATGATTTTTCAGGACTGGTCATGTAAGGGAGTAAGTTTCACGAGAGGATCTTCCATGATCCTATTCATTCTGGAGACTGTAAATATGTAAATAAAAAAGAGGTCAATAAAGGTAGGTCCCGTGAACTACCACATTATCTTGATTGGGCCGCCTTTCGTGGACCAATTAGACCACCACCGGAACCACCACCTTAAGGTAACTTCTGCCTTCCCTTCTTCTTTTTCATGCATATATGCATTCATTCATACATTGAGGACAATGCATGAGATAAGTGTGGGGGTAGGCTTTACTAACATACTAACATAGGTAGAAACTAACAAAAATTTGCTAATTAAAAAAAATTTATAAAAAGAACAATATTTTGACTTATCTTTTGAAAGAAATCTAAGTTAGTCTTAAGAATTAGGAAAATCATAATTAGGATTTCTAAAAACTTGGTCAAAATAAATAAATTGTTGAATTTTTAGGTATAGGAGGAGAAATTGAATAAGTAATTAGTCTTGATTTTTACCTTAATGAAATGTGCATACCTAATGCATATCTAGGATTCTAAGACGAAGACCTTTGTGCCTCATATAAAAAAAAAAAAAGAAAATCACTAATTAAGCTGGATACATGTGCCTCAAGAAGCATAAGTATTCATGCCTAAAGGTGAATAAATAAAAAAGTCCTTAGTTTTGGGGCCTAGTTCACTCGAATTTGAGTCCGCGGGGTGTTTTCTCACCTGGTGTCCTAAAGCCAACCGGTTTGGGAGTCATCGACTTTAAGTTCGTTACATGGGTGGATTAGAAAGCCTAAGGAAATTAAGGAAAATTACTTATATATGTACTAACACATCTAATAATCAATTAGTTAGGTATGAAGGCCTCAAGAAGCCTTGATGCTTACACGAAAGAAAATTAGATGAGTTATACATATTTAAAAAAAAAGAAGAAAAAAAGAAAAAATATATATATATAGAGGCATGAGAGTTCAAGTTAAAGAATTCCTAGTATAAATTCATAAGGATGCATATGACTTAGGGTAACGAAAAAGACTATACAAAAATTCAGTTTTGATCCTTACCTAAAATGGAAAACAATTGACTTTATAAAGACTAAAGTTTAAAGAATGAATAAAAATGATAATCATAAAAACTTATAGACTACTTAGTCTTTTCAAAAGTATTTCAAATAGTTTCCTTTTTATGGATTTTGTGGGTGAAATCCGCTGAAAACCCTCACGAGACAACACTCGTCCTCTAGGGTAACCTAGGGGTTTAACGGCTTGTTGCACATGCTAAGTGCAACCGTGATTCCTACGAAAGTGAGTTAGGTTAGATTAATTTTTCTTTTCTTTTTCTCTTTGATTTTTACTCGAGGACGAGCAAAAAGATAAGTGTGGGGGTGTGATTGGTAGTGAAAAGTGCATTTTTATCATCATATTTACCATCACATTTTCATATCTATTCATATAATTCTGCACATTTATTAATATTTTGTGATTTATTGTGTGCAGGCCTTGAGTTTTTATTTTAATAATAAATAAAGCCTAAAAGAAGCCCAAAAGCCCATATTCAAGCCCAAGTACAAAAGTGCAAATATTAATTGTCAAAATTGCAAATACACAAGGGCCAAAGTTGCAATTACAAAGTGATAAAGTTGCAAATATTAAAAGAAGAGGAAAGGATAGACTTTTATTCAACCCTAAACACTTGCAGATGAGCATAAAAGCCAAAGAAGGAGAATTTAAGATCACAAATTCGTGGATAAAAGATTTGAGATCTAGGTAACTTGATTCCCAAGTTATATCCAAATCCAAAGATTAAGAGCCAGGATATAATTTCCAGAAGGATAAACCCAGATGGACGGACCAGAGGATGCCACGCGAGAAAGCGCGTGGCATTTGGCTACAAAAGTGCCGCGTTTCCGCGGCAAATTTCTCGTTTCCGCGGCAATCCAGAGACGGTTGGCGATGCGTTTTCGTTGAGGAGTTGTACTGGGACTCTACTTCCTATATCTCCTATAAATACCCCTGCAGAGCAACAGAGAAGGGGCGTCCAGAGCCAGAGGGCCAAATCTAGGGTTTTAGGTTTTTCTCTTTTTTCTAGTTTAGGTTTTCTTTTCTTTTTTAATTTTTATGTAAGTGAGGGAGAGGGCTATGTTGAGCGTGACACCGATGTATGCTTCTCTTCTCTGCCATTGTATCAAGTAATAAAGGTAATCTTTTTCTTTTGTTCATTGTTCTTATGTGCATTGTTTTACTTTTCTTTTTGCTTTCTTTTCTTTTTCTCTTTATCTCTGTTGGTTGTTGATGACATGCAAGTGATTTCCAACGCATAAGTATAACTAATCTTGGTGGGTGCCAACGATATTTCATGGAGATGTTCTCCTCCTCAAGACGTATCACTTCATGCTTGTGTGAGACTTGATGATATAATGCGAACAGGGGACTGAGATCGATCCTATGGTTTATGCGTTCAATGCCTCCTAAGCAAGGTAGAAAGTGTTAGGATTTCACGTTTTTCTTCAACCAAGGTTAGTGTTTATTTCTTTTCTTTTCTTTTATTAAATCACTATTTCCCAACTTTTTATTTCCGACTCATTGTAAATACCGCTCTCTTTCTAACCTAACCAATATTTTCTTATTAATAACTAAAAAAAGATAAATTTTTAGAGAATCTTACAAACGCTTCCATCGCTAGCCCCTCCCAGAGGATCACGACCCGCATAGCCACTGCTACCGCGGATTAGAATTGAGAACCTTGCACAACCTTTTCCTAAATCTAATATTATTTATTTTATGTGCAGGTAAAATCTCAATCAAAACATTGATCCTCTGGGAAGGATGCGATGCAAGCTTTTCGACTCGATTCCTCTGTATCTTCAAAAATAGGAGAAAAGAGATTAGATTTGAGAATATATGATATGAAAGACGTGGTTTTGCTGATTTTCTACCACAACCCTATTGCAAGTTAAGGAGATTGATCTTCATCTTGAGATGTATGTAATTCACCCTAGGTTATTAAGAATAATTCAAGTAACAAAAACCAATACCAGATTCTAACTAAGTTACATTATTTAAAAGCCAAACTATGGTTCATCCTAACATCTAGGTACAGCTTAATAGAAGATGAATATTAAATTTATGCTGTCCTAGTTCTTAAGTTTGAAGTCATGAAAAGTCTTTTTAATATGCAACCTAGATTAAGAATCTTAGTTATCTTGTTTAATCTTCAAGAAAAGTTGTTATTAAACCTAGGGTTTCTAGAGATGGTCATCAATCTGATCAAGGCTTAACTGCTCTAGGGTTGCTTTAAGAATTTCAGCAAACCACTAGAGAGAATTAGTTCATCATCATTTTTTTTATCTTTTCAATTTATATTTTTTTATTGTTTAATAAGAGAGATTAGAGAAAGAAAGAAAGAAAACAAATCAGAAGATCGATGATTAGAAACCAAACCAGAGAGATCACAGAAATAAAATAGAACTAAATACAAAAAATTAAATGGGAAAAAGGTAACCTTTATTGCAGAATAATCCTCCAATTACAAAGCTCCATCTTCTCCACAACGTACATGAAATGAAAGTTACAATCTTGCAGAAATTTAAAGAAAATGGCTAAAAGAAACCCTAAAAGAAAATGCATACATACCTTGTCTCCAGCTCTCTTCAACAGTAAAGTAAAAGAATTGAAAAGACTTGTGCCTAGAATGCAGATGTCTAATCAATTTTTTAACTTTCAACGAATCTTTTACTGTTGACTTAAAAACAGGAATGTTGGATAGAAACACTAGCACAAATATGACATATAAAAACTAAAGTTTTTGCGAGCAATATGTCCTGCAAAACAAAGTTTTTAGTAGTCCCAAAAAATTTCAGATTTGCAAAGCAATTTCTTGAAATTCTGTTTCCTACTTTCGAGAGTAGGGGCACAGAATTTTCAAGTCTTCTTGGCAAAGCTTGAATGCTAGATCTTGATCTTCGAGTCCCTGAAACAAACACACAAAAGTTGTTAAAACAACTACACTGTTCCCACCCCGGCAACGGCGCCAAAAGTTGATTGCTAAAATAAAGAAACAACCAATGAGTTTAAGAATGTACCGTGTAGCTTGTGGCTAACGGGTCGTGTCCACAAGGAGGAATGCGATGGAAGCTTTTCGATGAATCGTTGTAACACAAGGAATTGTGCTCGTTTTTTATGAAAATGAGAATGGAAAGAAAAGAGATGAATGAAAGAAAAATTGCAACTTTCAGAAAAGGTTTTGGAGAAGGTGATTTAGAAAACTTGAAAATGGTTTTGTTGTTTGTAATAATAAAGAAAGTCTGGGCTCACTATCTCACTACTCAATTGTTCATTCTTCTCTTAAAAAGTTAAGTCCCTTAAATGATCGTTTGTAAAACTTAGAGTTGTCTTTTTGAAAGCATTAAGTAAAACACATAAGATGTTAGAAGAGTTGAGTCTTTTTCTTCAAGAAGTCGTGAGAGTTGGATATTAAAACATCAAGCGCGAAGAGCAAGAATGAAGTAAAAACAACTCAAGAGATTTTCATGAAAGAATTATGAATTCAACTATCCATTCCCATCCTCATGTGCCTTCAAGAACACTTTCAAGAAGAAAGGCTTTTTAATGAGGCATTCATATGAGTCATCTGGTCTTTTTCTATTAAAAATAGAAGAGAAGAAGAACGAGAGAGTTCGATAGCAAGCCCAGAGAAAACGTTTAGTTATTCATGGCAAACGAAGAAGAAAATAAAGACATAAAACAACCCATACCGTACTGCAAGTGGAAGAGAAATTGGCTCGACTTTTATATTGCTGTCACTTCAACCTTCAAGTACAAGCTCTCAGTCCTCTCTCTCACAAACTTTGAACTGGACTACAAATTAAAAATAAAAATTACAACTTTCGTTCTAGCTAAACAAGAGTCTAAATCCTAAGAAAATAAGTACAAAATTTACTCCTAGTCTTCGCTCTTTTCTCTTTGTTGAAACCAGTATTTATAGGCAAAAACCTAAAAGAGAAGATCCCAGGAAGATGGGGGAATCTCTTGGTCTGATGTATTTCCCATATCTTCTTCTGATTTTCTTGTTTTTGCTTCAAAAGTTGACAAAACAGCCTTAGATTGTGCTTGATTCAGGGAGGATTCTTCTCAACCTTCCTTATATGTCAAGATTTTCCCTGATTTCTTCATCTTGATTCAGGGAGGATTCTTCTCAATCTTCCTTATATGCTAAGATTTTTCCCTGATTTCTTCAGCTTGATTCAGGGAGGATTCTTCTCAATCTTCCTTATATGCTAAGATTTTTCCCTGATTTCTTCATTTCAAATTTATTCTGAATTAATCAGAATTGGGTGGGCTTTTGGGCTTTGTTTTTCTCTTTTCTTTCATTTAGCACTTGGGCCTACATTTAACAAAGAAAAAAGAAAACTATTAATAGGATTTATTAGCTAAAAAGTATGGTAAGGTGACAATGTAAATGCAATATATGTGACTAATCATTCAGGATCATATTCATTTTCAAGTTCTATTTCAGGAAAAGGATAACTTGCTAAACTGTCAATATCTTTTTCAAAAGTTGGAGTTTGGGCAAGTTCAAATGGTTGTTCTGAAATGGAATCTTGATTTCCAAAACTACACGACTCTTCGGCTCTAACAGAATGGTTGGTGACATCAGAACTGGTCCAACGGTGAGAATGTAGAGATTCGACCATCATATCTATGTCACGATTACGAGTGTTTTGAGCCTGAGTCATGGCTTCAAGTATCTTTTCATAGTTGATAGGTTCATTGTTTTGATGAAAAGATGAAGAATTGTCTTGGAAATGGTAGTGAAATTGTGAGTCCATCAGATTTTGGGATTTGTGTTTGGACTCACGCATACTCATTTCCAAAATTGATGGTTTCCTATTTTGGACGGGTGGAACTGAGTATGAATCTTGAAAATATTGTGGACTAGGTGGAGAAGGAGGACAAGTTGGTTGATAATTATGCTCGGGGGAGGTGAATCCCCACTGACTCTGTGAAGAGTTGAAATCGTTATGGAAATTATAGTCATACGATGGGGGACATGGGTTATATTGATTCGGATAAGACCAATCCGGCACAGTAGGTTGGTTAAAGTCATGAGATGTCGGGTTGGTAATATCCGAAAATGAACTAGGTGTGTAATATGGATTATTATTAAAGTTGAAATAATTATTATTATAAGCCATATCACACAATGGAATACAAACAAAAAGAAAGAAAAAACAAGCAAATAAACAAACAAAGAAAAAGAAAAAATTCTAATCTAAGTTAGGGTAGACCTATGACCTAGACGACTCCTAACTGATTAGACTGTCCAGGGAGGTCTAATGCAGACTTTGACCACAAGCTAATCAGCCAGGTCAGGGCAAGGTTGGTGGGAGGTTTTCCGTCGAAGACGTTCCTTAATTAAATAACCACCAACCTTCGGGCTTTCGGCCCTTAATCCCTTTCCTAGATACTGATTTGGCAAGAGTCAAGTTCCAACACCTTTCCCCTTAGGATAATCTCCTAATTGAGTCCGAGATGTCCCTAGGGCCAATGTCTACTCATTTTAAGTTAGGCTTGGGTTAGTGAGTGCTTGGATTCTGATTTTTGGGCTAAGGAAGGGTGATTAAATTCCCACCTTATCTTGTTATTGGGTTGGTGCCCTTAAAATCAATTAGTGCAAGTGTACAAGATATGTAAGATTCACTCAAAGCGATATAAATCAACCAAGAAGTGAGTCCTATGCTAAATGCAATGCATACGTATCTTGCTCCAGCACTCTTCAACAGTAAAATAAGGAATTGAAAAGACACGTGCCTAAGATGCAAACGTCTAATCAATTTTTTTTAACTTTTTCAACAAACTTTTACTGTTGGTTTATTAGCAGGTTTATGGTGATGGCATATAAGAAATAAAGATGCAGCAAGCTATGTTTTTGGCAAAGTAAGCAACCTGCACAAAATCTATTAGTAGTCAACTCTTCTTTGCCGCGGATCCGCGGTTTTGGCCGTGCAAACGCGGCAAATCTGAGGGCCCTTGGTCTCTGCTTTCTACAGCAGAGGCCCAAAACCACTTGTATGTCACTGCAACCTTAATTTCCTGCTTTGCTTGCCTATAACCAACAACAGAGAAGAAAATTCGTTTAGTTCTAAAAAATTTTCAATAAAAATTCAGATTTCAATAAAAACGTTACCCTCCCCGGCAACGGCGCCAAATTTGATTGAGGCAAAACCTGCACAAAAAATACGAGATTATAGAACTTAAAAAGAGAATGTGCAAGTGCTCAATTCTTACCGCTATAGCAAGTGGCTATGCGGGTCGTGATCCACAAGGAGGGTTTTGCGATAGAAGCGTTTACGTTTTTGTATTGAAATCATTAAGAAACCAAAACGATAGTTCTTCTCTATTTTAAAGTTAAGAAAAAGAAAAAGAGCGTTATGTTAAAGTTAAGAAGAAAGTGAGAGATGAAGAAGGTGGAAAAATCAGAAAACGGCGAAAGAAAGCGACTATGTACAAGTGAGTCGAAAGAGAATGATTTGGAAGAGGTGGTTGGTGATCTAAACTAAGAAATAAAAGAAAAGAAAGAAAGAAGAGTGAAGAATACTTACCTAGATTGATTTATGACTTACTTGGAAACCTTTGCTTGTTCTACCTTTACTTTGGAGGCGTTCAACGCATAAATCATAAGCTCAAGCTCAGTCCCTGTTCGCATTATATCATCAAGTCTAGCACAAGCATGAAGTGATACGTTTTGAGGAGGAGAACGTCTTCATGAACTATCGTTGGCACTCTCATAACATCGGTGTACTTGTGCTTTGGAATTCACTTGTAAACTCAACAAAACAAACGAGGTAAAGTAGAAGAGGAAAACGAAAACAAAAGAAAATGAAAGTAAAGAAGAACATAAACAATTGTTACCTTTATTGCTTGAAACTATGGAAGAAAGGAGGAGGGTACATCGGTGTCACTCTCAACATATGCCTCTCTCTCTTACTTACATGAATCATCATCTAATCCTAAGCTTACATACACATTACAATTACATAATACAGGAAAGAAAAACCTAAACTACAAATGAAAACTAGGCTAAATTCTATCTCTGCATTGGCGTCCATTTTCAGTGCACATACTGGCCTTTTATAGGCAAAAAACCCAACCATCAGGATCCCGGGGAGATCGGGGGAGCAAACGCTCCCCCTAACTCCCCAACAATGCCGCGGAAACGCGGCTTTAGCCGCGTTTCCGCGGCCAGGGTGTGGCCAGGTGGCCACACCCTGTTGGTGGGTCGCCCAGGTACCCCTCTGCTTTTATCTTGAGTTGGTTTCTTCGTTTGAGTCCCAAATTCTGACGAAATGGCCTTGGATTCTTGGTTTTAACCGATCGATTCTGAGAGAGGATTCTTCTCAACCGGTTTCAACCTCTTGATTTTGCCCTGATTTCTTGAGTGCGAATTTATTCTGATTTAACTCAGAATTTTGGTGGGCTTTGGGCTCATTTCTCTTCATCTCCTTTAAGAATGGGCCTGCAAATAAATTAAGCAATTAATTAGGACAATGCAAAGTTTTATTCTAAAATAAGCATGGAAATATGATATTAAATATGCAACATTAGTGACCAATCACCTGCTCAGTCTCATCAACCCAATTTCCACCAAAGTCCACCACATTTTCAAGCAAACTTCCAGCCCACATATCAGCAACAAACACAAAATCATCCAGATAAAAAACTGTCAGATTTAGAAAGAATGATTGAAACCTTACCTTAAACCCAGACCTCAATGATGAACACCCACCATCAGGATATGAATAGGTTAGAGGTCCAGATAGGTCAACTGGCTAACTCTTTGAATGAAAGACAAAAAGGAACACTACCAAGTCAGCCATTGCCTAATCCTAAAAACCCCTTCCCTATTCATGAAGCTGAAGACATAGGCCCAAGTCAATGCAATACTGTTCATATTTGAGATCTGGAAAGCGGATAGACAATAAGGTTTCCAATCAACCCAATAAATCAGTATCAGTATCAACATCTCATGTTCTGGTACCACCAACTCAAAATGATCCATCTTTAAGTTCACAACCGTCAACCTCCAAATCCAATGACAAAGACAAGACAAATGAGCAACCATACAAGCCTATTGTACCATTTCCTAATAGGCTAGCAAACCAAAAAATTAATGCTCATATGGAGAAGATTAGGAAAATGTTTAATCAGGTCCATATCAATGTACCCCTTCTTGATGCCATACAACAAGTCCATCATATGCCAAGTTCTTAAAAGAAATGTGCACCAAGAAAAGGAAAGCAAATGTCCCAAAGAAGGTCTTCCTAGCTTCAAACATAAGTTAGTTGCTAACTGGGCCAATTCCTGTGAAATATAAGGACCCAGGGAGTCCAAACCATTTCTTGTATTATAGGACAGACCACGATCAATAGGGCGTTACTTGATCTAGGAGCCAGCATCAATCTTCTTCCCTTCTCTGTGTATCAGCAACTTGGGTTAGGTGACCTCCGTCGAACCAAAGTTACTATACAACTGGCTGATCGATCTGTAAAGATTCCCAAGGGGGAGATTACAGATGTTCTAATACGGGTCGGGGAATTCATTTACCCCGTAGACTTCATTGTTCTAGAGACGCAACCCGTACACAATCGAAGAGCTCAGACACCTATCATTCTAGGACGACCCTTCCTAGCCACTACAAACGCAATCATTAACTGTAGGATGGCTCAATGCGTCTACTTTTAGAGATATGACAAAAGAGGTGAATGTTTTCCACCTGGGAAAACAACCTCGAGATTTGGATAATGAGTCATTTGAAGTGAACTTAATCGAGGGATTAACAAGTGAACATGACATGGAGATTGAATATGAGTCCGATAGAGAATTTGAGTTGGAGTCTGATGACTTCAACCTTGATCAGATCGTTGAGTCGACTGTGGAATGGGCCACTAATACCACCCCTATCCTTCCCTGCACAAAGAACAATCATTGATAGATCCTGCCCCTTCTTCCGAGCTTAAGGTTCTTCCCAACCATCTCAAGTACTAATACTTGGATGAGAAAGAAGCTTTTCCCGTGATCATTGCATCCCATCTCACGAAACAATAAGAAGAGGATCTTCTTACAGTGTTAAGAGAAAATTGAGAAGCCATGGTTGGACCATAGCTGACATAAAGGGGATTAGTCCTTCCATAGTACAACACCGGATTCATTTGACGGAGGATGCTAAACAAAACGATACCCACAACGTAGACTGAACCCAATCATGCAGGAGGTTGTTAGAGCTGAGATTTTGAAGCTGTTAGACAATGGGATTATCTATCCCATATCCGATAGCCAATGGGTAAGTCCAATCCACGCTGTGCCAAAGAAAGCAGGTTTACCGTGGTAGAAAACGATAAGAAAGAATTGGTACAAACGCGACTTCCTACGAAGATTCGAGTCTGTATCGATTACCGAAAATTGAACACTGCCACGTGTAAAGACCCATTTCCCCTTCCGTTCATTGACCAAATGCTCGAGAGACTAGCGGGACATGAGTACTACTGTTTCCTGGATGGATATTCAGGATATAATCAAATCCCTATCGCTCCCGAGGATCAAGACAAAACACCTTCACCTGTCCCTTGGAACATTTGCATACCGAAGAATGCCCTTCGGCCTATGCAATGCTCCCGCAATGTTTCAACGTTGCATGCTTAGTCTTTTTTTAGACATGGTGGAGAGATTTTTGGAGATTTTCATGGATGATTTCTCGATTTATGGCGATTCCTTTGAACAATGCTTGTACCATCTTAAGCTGATTTTACAACGATGCATGGAGAAAAACTTGACACTCAACTGGGAGAAGTGTCACTTTATGGTCAAGCAAGGAATCGTTCTAGGGCACAAAGTTTCAAACAAAGGAATTGAGGTTGATAAATCTAAAGTGGAAGTAATAACAAAGCTCCCTGAGCCAAAATGCTTAAAAGACATTAGATCATTTCTAGGGCACGCCGGTTTCTATAGACGATTCATTCAAGGTTTAGCAAAATTGCTAGACCTTTGACAAATCTCTTAGGAAAAGATGTACCCTTCAAATTTGATGAAGAATGTTTACAAGCTTGGGAGGAGCTTAAGCACAGACTTGTCTCGGCACCGATAATTTCTGCACCAGATTGGACTAGGCCATTCGAGATCATGTGTGATGCCTCCGATTATGCTATAGGTGCTGTTCTAGGACAGCGTATTGATAATAGGCAACACGTGATTTACTATGCTAGTAGGACGCTTAATGAAGCCCAACTAAATTACACAACTACTGAAAAGGAATTTTAGCTGTTGTGTTTGCATTGGGGAAATTCCGTCAATACCTACTAGGGTCCAGGACAACGATTTTCACTGATCACTCCGCCCTTAGATACTTAATGCAAAAGAAGGACGCAAAGGCTAGACTGATTCGATGGATACTTCTTTTGCAAGAGTTTGATTGAAAATTAAGGACAAAAAGGTGTTGAGAATATGGTAGCAGATCACCTTTCGCGAATTCCTAATGCACCAAAGGAGACAATCCCAATAAATGACAACTTTCCTGACGAACGCATTTTCACAATGTGTAAAGAGCCCTGGTATGCTGATATAGCAAATTACCTTGCAACTGGGCGAACACCTTCCGATTGGTCAGGTCAAGACAAACACCGCTTTATGAGTCAAATACGGTTTTTCTTTTGGGATGAACCGTATTTATTCAAATATTGTCTTGACCAGATAATAAGAAGGTGTCTTCCTGAGGATGAACATCAGAGTGTTTTGACCTTCTGTCACAAGTTAGCTTGCGGTGGACATTTTGGTCCACGAAAGAGTGTTGAAAAAGTACTTCAGAGTGGATTTTACTGGCCCACTCTCTTTAAAGACGCGTATACTTTCTGCAAGCTCTGTGCCAGATGTCTAATGACGGGTCAAATCACACGTAGAGACATGATGCCCCTTACACCTATCTTGGAGGTTGAAATTTTTGATTTGTGGGGCATTGACTTCACGGGACCCTTCCCTCTGTCTTATGGTAACCAATATATTTTGGTGGCTGTAGACTACGTTTCCAAGTGGGCTGAAGCTATTCCAACTAGGACAAATGACAACCAAGTTGTCATCAAGTTTTTACGGGAAAATATCATTTCACGCTTCGGAGCCCCCCGTGCAATAATTAGTGATAACGGGAGTCATTTCTGCAACCGGGCTTTTGAAGTCCTAATGCAAAAATACTCTATTTCTCATAAATTATCCACGGCCTATCATCCTCAGACGAACGAGCAAGTGGAAGTTACCAACAGACAAATTAAACTAATATTGGAGAAAAACCGTTGGACAGAATCGTAAGGACTGGTCCATCAAACTCATTGATGCCCTATGGGCATATAGGACTGCCTACAAAACTGTCCTCGGTATGTCTCCATATCGTGTTGTATTTAGAAAACCCTGCCACTTGCCTGTGGAGTTAGAGCACCGTGCTATGTGGGCATTGAAACAGCTGAATTTGGACCCAGACAAAGCCGGTGTTTTGAGAAAATTGCAAATATCCGAATTGGAAGAACTGAGAAATGATGCATATGATAACGCTCGGATTGCAAAGCATAGAACTAAGCTCTTCCACGATAAATCAATTCATAGGAAAATTTTTGTCTCAGGACAAAAAGTTCTGTTGTATAACTCAAGACTCCACCTCTTTCCTGGTAAATTGAAAACCAGGTGGTCAGGTCCATACATCGTTCAAAGAGTCTTCCCTCATGGTGCCATTGAAGTTTTTGATCCTAAAAATGGCAATACTTTTACAGTCAACGGTTAACGCCTAAAGCCGTTTTTTACCACAGAGTTTGAGTCACACGATGTTCATGAACTCGATCTTTGTGACCCAGTCTACATGTGACCACATTATTTGTAAAATTTCCCAGTACCCCTGCATATCATTTTGGGACCCTCCTGTAAATAATAATTAAAAAAAAGAAAGAAAAATATTTTGATCTATTTTTAAAGAATTAAACTTGATCTTAGGAATTACGGATATTCTAAACTAAGATTTCTTAATATAAGTTGAAAAAAGGAGTTTTGTCGGATCTTTAGGTTAAGAAAAAAAATAGAAAAGATAGCTAGATTTTGATTCTTTCCTGAGCATTATATACATTTACATATTGAGGGATTAATCAAGGACTTAGTGATTCTATTTACACATATATATATTGAAAATATATATATATATATATATATTAATAAATAAAATAAAAACTTAATCACTAATTAGGCTGGTTAGTTGTACCTTAAGAAGCATGGCCAGTCACGCCTAAAGGTGGTTAAGTCCTTAGCATTCGTGGCCTAGTTTACTCGAGTCCTTGGACTTAGGGATGTATCTTCATCTGGTGCCCTAAGACCGGCTGGTTTGGGAGTCATCGGTAAATGACTTGCTACATGGGTAAATTAGAAAGCCTAATGAAGCTAAGGAGATGTAAATATAAGAATAAATAAACAAAAAGAGAAAAAGAAAAAAAAGAAAAAAAATATATGTATATATAAGTAAATAAATGAACTTAAGTCTAAGAAAAATTCTCATATACATAGATGTATATATGTTAGGCTTGATGCAAAATCCAGTTTCTCTCTATTCCTTAAAAACTTAACCTAAGTTGAAAACAAAACTTTAAATAGAAACTTATAAAAAGAAAGACAAGTTTAGGGTAACCCGAAACCGATAGATCAATCAAATTCTTGAAAAACATGGATCATAAAATTTTTTCACTAACATTTTTCTTTCTTGGATTTTGTGGGTGCAATTCGCTGAAAACCCTCAGGAGACAGCACTCCTCCTCTAGGGTAACCTAGAGGTTTAACGGCTTGTTGCACGAGCTCAGTGCAATCGTGTCACCTACTAAAGTGGTTTAATAATTTAGTTAGGATTTTTTTTCTCTTTTTCTTTTGCTCGGGGACGAGCAAAAGCTAGGTAAGGGTGTGATTGGAGTTCATGAATGTATCATTTTCCACTACCATATTATGCTTTACATAAAGAAAAATGAGATTTTTATTGCTTTTTCTCTCTTTTTTAGGTCCAACATTAATGGAGATGAAGGCCCATCAACAATGATTTTAAGGAATTAAGGGATTAATTGAGAATCCCAAAGAAGAAGCCCATATCTGGATTCATCCACGGATATTCCCTACATTGTAGAAGGTCCAGCAAGGCACATGAAGGATAACAGAATGTCAGAAGAAATCGCTGGCGCAACGGCCAAGATTCTGCCGCGGAAACGCGGCTTTGGCCGCGGATCCGCTCCGCGGCAATCATCTGGCCGTTGAGCCAGCGTTTAATCTCACGGCTGTGATTGGAAGGCCTCATATCTTGGAGCCTATAAATAGACCCCTAGGGCCTCTGTAATCGGAAGGAGAGAAGAGCTTTGTATTTTTGAGGAAATTGTTAGGATTTTCTCTAGGTTTTTCTTTAGAGTCTATTGTAATTTTCTTTCTCCTTCTAGAATCCAGCAAAGAGAGAGAGAGAGAGAGAGAGAGAGAGAGAGAGAGTGAGAAATCTTGTAATTAGAGTAGGTGACAACTCAATGCCTTTCTTCCCATCTTTTCTCATTCTAGTGCATTATTTTCTTCAAGCTTTTACTAATTTTGCATTACCTTCTACAATGGATTGTTGTTTGATTTTTACTTCAATGTCTAGCTAACTTCTTAACATGACTAACTAACCTCTAACTTTACTAACTACTAACTCTTGGGTGATTGCTAACTCATGTGAATCATTGGATGCTTTATTGTAGTCTTGCAAATTTCAAGTCTCTCTTATCCCTAATGAAGATGAGTTACTTTTAATCTTAGCAAATGCTTGTTCCCCTTCCATATGATTCATGTGAGCCTCATTTAGAGCCTTGTCTTTAGAGAAAGTGCCTTGATAGAACATGAAGATGAGTACTTAACTATGCTATTGATAGTGGTACAATTTTCTTACTTCATGCTAGCTTAAGTATAGTTTTGATGGACTAATGAATCTTGTATTTTCTTTCTTAGCATATCCTTAAGTAACTATCCTTGATTCCATCACTGAAAATCTATCTCGGGAGCCAATGAATCAATGAGGCAACGAGTCAAGCCGAGAAGATAACTTATCCTCTACATGGGACAATATTTTGACCAAATAAGCAAGACAAATCTTTGCCGATGAATCAATATGAGGCATGCATCACCCTATAAGATTAGTAAGTTAGTAAATTAGAGTTTAGTTAGTCATGGTTTCTCTTCCTATAGTACTTCAAAGTTTCTTTTCTTAACACGTTCTCTTTTCAAAATACAACCATTTTCATTTCATCGTTCTTTCCATTCTTTCCTTTTTCTTCTACAAAACCCACAAAACAATTTCTCATTCACTTTCTCCATCATTTTTTTTTCTAAAACAAAGAAGAATCTTCGTTTTCTTCTTAAAACAATCTCAATATCAAAACGTGAATGCTTCTATTGCCAACTCTCCCTGTGAATCGACCCGTTAATAGCTTGTGCTACGACGGTGGTCGGAAGGAGTATAGTAAACTACAAATACATTTGGAGCTTTTGACATCAACACACGAACATCGAAGGTTTAC